>JAPDSC010044063.1:191838-242639 GCA_026290005.1 Latrodectus geometricus
GGCAATACACTAATTAATAACCAGTTAACATTTTGTCAATTAATTAGTTAAGGAACCAAAATATAACTAATTATCCATCATTCAAAATGTATTGATATTAATATATATATAGTAAGTTTACATAGAATATACTCATTACCACTACCAAAAGACAAATATGTATTCTTAATGATTCATATAATCATGGACAACATCACAACTTTTCCTGTATCGCACTTTTCAAAACTACTCTCTACCCACATTGAGATTTATGTAGTGTCTTATCTCATAGTTAATCATTCAACTTACACAGGAATTTACAAAAATAAGACTTCCTGTGTTTTAAATCCTTCGTATCTCATTTTTTGTCAAGTCCCAACATGTTTCACGAGACACTTGATAGAAGAAACTGAGAAGGACTCTAACGAAGCGTATCCCACGATGATGCATCAGCTCCTAATCCCTACATCACTTTATTTCAGCAAGTAAATCGATCGTTCTTATTCCACGAATGTAATATCTCAATAAACGGGGAGGTCATTCAGTCTTCCACTTTTTCTTCAAAAGAGATTCTCACCAGAAGGATAAACAGATATCCAAAAAGATTTGAGAAATTTTCTTGCCCCAACTTGGACAATCGACAAATGGCTTTTTGTCGGAGAAGAAGCCACATAACTAGAATATCCGATGCAGTTTACTTTAAGGCAATCCGGCCCACTTTCTCATCCTCAATGACAGAGCTTCCATTTATTCTCCTGACTTATCCCCGACTCATCTCATCATTCTTTTTGATGAGCAAGTGACAGTTTTCAAGTCCCGGTCCCTTAGAGGGTAAGAAAAAACTCTGGAGTAACAAAAATTTCATTTTTCAAGTGTACTTTCTTGTCTATTTTTCTTCCTATTACGAGTAATTTCTCCAACAGAATGTTACACATGTTCTAATTTTTTTTCGTATTTTCGATTATTTGAAAAACATGTCGTTTTAAATAATGAATGACTTTTGCTAGCTTTTGCCTAAAATATTAATTTTCTTTTAATTTATTTATTTTTAAAATTAAATATTGAGTTGTTTAATAAAATTGTACAGTATTTTAAGAAAGAGTTCATATGCTTGATAAACTTAATGTGAATATCATTTAAATTTTAAACACTGTCGAATTCTCAAATTAGAAACATAATAATAATTAACTTCTCAAGTGATATTATAAATAACACATCCCCCCTATTCCCTCCTCATGGTCAGGTGCAGAGCTAACAGCAGAATAATTAGTGTTCTGGCTTGTGTATCAACAGTTCGTGGGCTCGAGTCCTACATTAGAGTTGGATGTCTGTAGTGGTTTAAAAATCACATTAAACTGCAGTTCCTGGTATTATTATAGTTCTCATATGTAAAAAGTTACCATTAAGTGACAAACAACCAAATTTGATAAGTCTGGATTCATATCACGAAACATAAATGTTGACGAGCATTCAATTACTTCCAATGATGGCTGCAAATTTTTTGCTTTTTTTCACATTTTGTTCCAACTATATCATTTATTTTGGATAAATATACAAATTACAAATTAATGTATTTGCTTATTATGTATTGTAAATTTACAATTAACTTCGTTAATTGAAAATTTCCAAACGATTTTATGAGCTATTATTTTAATATTTTTCAGAATTGTTTTTTGATCCCCTATATAAGTCTTAATTATTTTCATTAATATAATTCAGCTGCATAATTACAATATATTTTTTTGCAAAAATAAGATAAAATAACAATTTATCAATTAAATAATTAACTCGTATTTATATTTACGTTAGAAAGTAAAGGTATTTTTAAGTTTTCCATTTTTCATAAATATTTTTAATACTCTTTTTTATTAATAAAAGGTGCTGTTAATATTATACTTTCTTCTTATTTATCAGAAACTATTTACAAAACATGTAGTTTCAAAATCAAGCAAATGTTTTTTTTTTTTTTTTTTTTTTTTTTTTTTGAAAACTTTTACTTTTCTAATTCTTTAACAAAGATTTTAAAGATTTAAAAACTTTTAGATTTAATTTATAATCAGCTTTTGAAAAAATTGTAGTTTTCTGCAACTTTAATTACAATAAATTAAACTAAAAATTTTAAAAGAGAACATAAAGAGATTTTAACAGTAATCAACAATTCTTCAAAACTAAGCTGTGTTTCAACATAAATAAATAAATTATTAACTGTATTAATTTCTTTGTATTGTTCAAATAACGATACTAGTAAATGTAAACACGTTTCATAAATAAAAATAAAATGATGAATTCGCTAAATTTGGTAATATTAGAAAAGAAAAAATTAATAGTTTCAGCAGTTACATATATAGATAATAAAACTTTTCTAAAAATATACGTGCTTTCCAAGTTGTTTATAGAAGATTGAATCCAATAAAATATCTTTCCTCAGTCCAGCTAAAAGGTAATTTCTCTTTTCTACAGTTTGTTAGGAAAACACCGTTTCAAACTAATGAAAACTTTTCTCATCTTTGTTTGATGACAATGCAACTTTAATGCAAACAATCTTCGCTTCATAAGCAGAGATATTAAAAAGTGAAAGAAAGTTACACTGTCTTGCTATCTACTTTCTGGAGCAATTACCCAGACCTTTCTCGCATTTTCGCTTTAAAGTTGAAATTTTAGAAAACTTATTCTTTCGCGAGTTATGGCTGAATAAAAAAGAAAAAGTCACTTTTAAACTGAAGTGCAAGCTTTTAAACCAGATTATTAAAGCTTATATAAATGTAAATTGTTGACATGAATTTTTAGAAAAAAAAGGAAGTTTATAGAAAATTATTACATAACCACTGGCGTGTTTTTTCCCCCTTTTGATGCACAGCGGAAATATACATACAACATCTCGTTTGCAATGTTTCCCGAATTATTTTCATTCTACGCTTCATAAAATGCACCAAAAAAATTGTTTGAGAAAATAAC
Source organism: Latrodectus geometricus (assembly GCA_026290005.1). Taxonomy (NCBI): domain Eukaryota; kingdom Metazoa; phylum Arthropoda; class Arachnida; order Araneae; family Theridiidae; genus Latrodectus; species Latrodectus geometricus. The sequence continues at coordinate 194,773 of JAPDSC010044063.1, forward strand.
GGCAAACTTCGAAGAAAACTATTTATATTTATGAAAAGAGTCCAAAACATGTAATGCATATAATGAAGTTTCGTTTATTCAACTTCAGTTTGATGAGATATTTTATTAAGATAAACATCTTTTGAAAGAGAACATGATAAAAAGGTTCAAATAATTTAATGAAAATTTTTTCGGCACATTTTTGCTTGCATCTTTATTCATTGAAACGTTTCAAAAAAATCTAACTTCAAAGCAATGACCCTGAACAGTTCAGTGAAAGGCATACATTTATTTTCTCTGAACTGAGTATTAGTATTGTGATAAATTCTAAAAAATTCAAATTTTTCACATAGTATCCCGCAGCTTTTATTGAGAAATCAGTCACATTTTTATTTACCAAAGAATAAATTTCTTCTTGACTTTGACAAAAACCATTTTCTAATGCAAAACCATGGAGGAAAACGATATGTAAGTAAATAGGCCTATACATCTTTGCTAAATGCTGTTAAACGCACCCATTAATGCAATTAGATCCTTTGAGAAAAAACCGTGCCAGATTCAGTTTTCTTTTCATAATTTGCCTGGTATTTCTAATTATTTTCGCCTAATTCCAAATACCGCTCAATAACATAACAGTCTTATTTTCATGCAAGAAAAATACAGATATCTGAAAAGTTGCTTTGAATTAACAACAAGTATAATTAAAAATTACTGAATATTTTCGAAATAGCTTAGATCAATATTTTTCTGTGTTTTATGAAAATTAATTTTTCTCTAAAAAAGACTACTGTATGCTATGTATTTACAGCATACAGCATAACTGCTGTATGCTGTAAAATATATAAAAAAAAAACAAAAATAAATGTAGTTGGAGAGATAAAAAGAAAACAAAATAAATTTTGTGAAATGTATTTATTCCAAATTTTCCATCTATAACCCTTTTCATTAGATTAAAGTTAAAAAGTTTTAATATTCATAATGAATTCTCTTTAGAACAAAAAAACGAAATCAAGAATAAATATTTTGTGCAATGCAAAAATCTGTACGTAAATACTCAATTTAAGATTTATCCACTTCTTTAATTAAATTTTAATAAATAAATAGTTAATTTTTATGCAATATATTTTCATGGTCAATTTAAAAACTTTGAATTTTGGCATTAAAATCATATATTAATTAAATGATAATTAATGTTGTATCTCGTTGAGCTTTATCAACGAGATTCAACATTAATTTGATTGAAAGGTTATGTAACTTTAGAAATATATTTTGTCAATGTATAACAATGATTGCACGATAAATTTAAAAAATTGTTTAAGGAATCATAATATAGAGTAATGTATTTCTGAGTATTATATTTATAAAATCTGTTAGAACTACAAATTTATCTATTAAAAATTTTTAATTAAATTTTATTTAAAATAAAAAAATTTTAACATTAAATGTATTATATTAAAATTTATTTTTTTTATAAAATAACATTTATAAAATAAATAATACTGCTTAAAAAATATATGAAATTTTAAGCCTTCAAGAATTTTAAGAAAATGTTAAATTTTTCAGTCTAATCTTAATTCCACTTTCTTAAACCATTATCTTACAATTCAAATTTTTAAGTTTTGTAAACGGAAGAAACAAAAACATTTTATGAACTGAATGGAGAAAAAATATTTTTGCGCATTCCCATATTTTTATGAAGAAAACATAATGCGCAATTGAAAGAAACATAACATTTATTTAAAGTACATTACACAGACAAGGAAACTACGGCATTCAAGTACACAGACTACAATAGTCTTACGAAGGCCTTCACAAATCCATTTTGTGAGGAAAATTTTTGTATGCGAATTTATAAAAGCAAAAATGAAAGAAACTTTTGTTTTCCAGCGAAAAATATTTTATATCTCTTGTAAACTTTTTTTTTTTTTTTTTTTTTTTTTTTTTTGAAGGAAAATAATTCATGATTTTTTTCCATGATTTATTTATCATCCTGCATTTTCTTTGCTTGAATATTTTTCAAAAAGTAAAATATTAAAATCATGGATCCTATATATATATATATATATATATATATATATATATATATATAATAGTTAACGTCCATTTAAAATGTTGAACTTTCATAAATTCATATTTAATTCAAAATAATTTTTTTTTAATATTCTGTAATTTGATTCCTTTTTAGTCTTTCTGTATTCATTAAATTGATCATTGATGCGGCTTAAATCTGTAGAATTTGGAAATTCTTAAAACTAAATGTTATATTTGCGTTCACACTAATTTGAAAAATTTACAAAAAGTTTCTGATTTGGATATTTAAATATTATTTTTCTCGAAATTCGAAAATTTACCAAATTACCGCATATCCTGAAAATTGGAAACCTTAAACATTTTTGGTGTGAATGTAAACACTAAATATTATATTGGTATCCACCAATTTCACAAGTCTTAGAAAAGAGACTTCATATTTTTAAATATAAATCTTACTTTTTTTTTTTCAAAATTTGAAGATCTACCAAATTTTCTGATAAAATATTTTGAAACATTTTTATTCTCTCTACAATTAATCATAATAAATTTCATTCTCTCATCAACCAAATATATTTCTCAAAAATAGTAATTGTATAAGGTAATATCCCTTTTGATTTGAGAGAGGGGTTCATTAAATGTATAACTTAGAATGGAAATTACATAAATAATAGATTACAAAATATTTATGTAATCCTAAACATGAGTATATGACGTAATATATGCTGCGCATATATTACTAATTATATAGGTTGAATTTTCTGAAATTTTCAGTAGCTATTTTTACCTATTTAATAATAATTCAACATATTTTAAGAGATTGTTTTCAAATCTTTTAAAATATATTGTATTGTTATTCCATATAAAAATTCATATAAAAATATTATAAAAATTATTTTAAAATGATATTTTTCAAAACTATGTTATTTATTTAAATAAAATTAATTTAAGTATAATTACACAAGTTTTTTATTTATTTAGATCATTTTGAAAAATGCATGTGATAAATTCTCACTGTGGATTTACTTATTTATCTACAAAAAAAATTTACAAATCCAACTCTTGTTAAAAATTTTAAATAAAAAAAGTAATATTTTCTCTTGATCTTCTTTTCTTAAATAAAAGATCGCAAAATAATTTGAAATTTGAGAAAACTTAGAAATGCTTTATTTAATTTTCTGTATTTTTGCTAATATTTTTTAATCTGATCTGAATTAAACAATTTATTACGATGCTTTCTTAAGAAAAAACCATAAAGGATTTAGTTTTCAAACACTGCACTTCAAACTTTCAATAGTTTAAGAATTATAATGTAACTTAATTAAACTAGTATTTTGTGTGAAATTTGATATAAATACTATAGAAATAAATTTTTTAAAATTAAATTTCTGAGTATTTTTCTTAACTTTTAGATGTATTGAAGTGATGAATATAAGCGACATGTATCCCTGTTATATAATACAAATACGCGAAAATATAAATATAATATTTACGAAGATATCTCTGTTATATAAGCTTATGGCAGAAATATACAGCTAGTTACATGGGTTATTGTCGCGATGGCCAGATTAGTTAGGTCATAATTCTCGTTACCGGAAGGTAGTGATTTCGAATCCCAACCAAAGATCCATTGTATTTACTCATGGTGACTTGGGCACATAAAAAAGGTCGTGCTCTTAAATCCTTATGAAATGATACCTTTGAGAGTTCCAGGCTAAGTGTGGGGTGTTCTGCTTGACTCATCCTTCTAAATGACCAAGACGCAATCCCCTTCGGTGTCACTATGGCACGCCTACTAGGACCACTGGGTATCAAACGAAATATAAGCAACTCAATCCTTTTACCACATAAAATTAAATATCATCATTTTTTCTTATTTTCAAAAATTTCTTTGGAAATTCTTCCTTAAAAGAGTTACAACTGCGAATATAGTAATACAAATTTGCCAAATACTAAAACGTCAACTGTAAAATAACGTCAACTGTAAAAAGTTGGTGTAAATATATCCAAATTAACACTAAATGTTTTCATGGTGTAACTCAGTGCATATTTAATGAGAATTAAAATAGAAAGTAGAACGAATATACGAATGGAAATTGTGTTACAGTGTATTTTCAAAAGTATCTTGACTTAAATGTATTTTAAATTCACTCTTTTAACAACAAAAAAGTTATATGAATGAAAAGTCTAAAAAGGACAATATACCCTATTTGTTGATTACTAGTTCATTGTATCAACAATATATACATCTAAAAATAATCAAAACAAGTGTTTTAGAACCCTTCAATCAGTTCTTGTTCGAATGAATGTTTGTGGTAGTTTTTAATGTAGCAATGCAATGTTTTGCTTATCTTCACGTAAAGTTCCATAACGTGTTCGTTGGAGCATTCTTTTAGACAAAAATTCTATAGCTTTGAAAATGCTCAATCGCTTTATGTTCTTTTGCAGATATATATTATCGGAATTAAATATTAGAGATTTACGAGAAATAATTTTCAAATTTTAATTTTTTTAAACAAACAAAATGGTTTATTAAAGTAACAACCGTGTATTTTGTTAGTGTTAGTATTTATACTGCCCGCAAAAATTCGTGTTATTTGGCACCAACATTTATGCTTTTATTTTTAACAGGATTTTACACATATGTTTTCCCATACATGTAATTTATTCCTGGTTTCTTTATGAAACTGATAGTTCCTATGTTTCCAATTACTAAATCCTGTTTCAATGATCAATGTGATTAATTTTTAACTATAGTTCAAATTTTGGTGCAGTTTTGAAACAATGTTGCTCACTAATCTTGATTCAAATTTCAATTCCTTTCGTAACTTAAATGGGTGATGTTATGGTGATTTAAAGCTATCTTGTTAATATTTGTAAATAATTGCTTTAGTGAAACAAGATTAAGATCATATTTACACAATATATACCATCGAATTGGAGAAAAAGTTTAGTTGGTGGTTACTATTACAAATTATGCAAGCAAACTCCACATAGGTAAAATAAATATTTTCATTTATTATGCATTAACTTAATAATAAAGCGTTAAGTGATAATAAATAAAGTCTCCTCTGTAAATATATTAATGGTTGTTACTTCATAAATATATAATGTACTATATATGTATTTAAGAATAACTTTGGTATAATTTATATCCTACTGAAACAAAAAAATAATAAGTCATTTGTTCTTTTTCAATCTATTTTTTCAACATTTTGGATAAATAAAAAATTGAAAATAAAGTTATGAGATCTAGAACTTATTTTTCTGCAGTCATCTATGTATGAACTTTAATTTTCTATCTAGCCAATTTTAATGTTCACTATTTTTAAAATAAAAAATATTAAAACAAAGAAATATACTCACCATTTATTTCTGTGTGTTAAAAATTAAAAATGTTTATTTGACAAAAAATAAATTAACTTTATGTATATGTTTACTTTTTTTTCGGATTCAAATGGTTTAGTATATGAAACATTATATACCAAATTGTTTGCTGTCTGAAAAAAGTAAATAATTAGGACGGGATAAAAGCTTAGGAAGGAAATGAAGAGAAAAAATGAGCACACATAAACACAAATAAATTAACTTTTCTGTTAACTAAAGGCAAAAAATATTTTTAAATGAAAATTCCCTATTGGAAAGAATAAATAATTTATCATTCCATTAACTGTATAAATAGGGTGTAATCTTGGTAAAATGATAGTATTTCATTAATTTTTCATAAAAAAATATATCACGTAAAATAAAGTAAGCTATATAAAAATAATAATGTTTGCATTCAGCAAACCAAAATCTTTTTATTAAAATAATAGGCAGGATATGTATTTTATTTAAAACAATTTATTTTTGCAATATTTTTCTAATGCTTTGAATTCAGTTCGAAATAACATGTAATAATCCTATTTTTTAATCATTTTAATCTGAAATTTATAAGAACAACTGTTATTCGATTGTTTTGAAAAATTATGTTTAGAGAATTTCTTAAATATTATGATATCTAAAATTAAATTCTTTTTTTATTTAAAAAAAATTTAAGAAAAATTTATTCTTTAGATTTAAAAACTTTAATTTAATTTTGACTTTTGCAAACCTAATCACCATTTTCTAAAAACTGTACTATTTTTGGAGAAAAAATTCAGCATAAAATTGATCCCTTTCTTAAAAAATATTGTCGGTCATAGGATTAAATAATTCATCATAATCTGAAATTATGTTCTATAAAAAATATGAGTTTTTATGCCTTTATAAGCTATCAAAAATACAAATGTCAAAACATATTAATTTATGTTATTTTACACCAATATAGTAATTCCTGATGGTAAACAAAAAGAATTGTTCTAATAGTAAGAAAGGAAGTTCCGTCTAAAATGTATGTTTATATAAGTGTATGTACATGATATGCAATAATATGTATTCTAATAAAGTATACTCTTATAAATAATGAAATTAGTACTAGTGTTAAAAATGCCCAGGGTAAGAATCAACATAAACATCTAATAATACTTGAAGAAATGCATTGGAGATGAACTGATTTTCATCTCTATTGAAAGCGAAAAAAAAATTACTTCATTAATTCAAATTTAAAAAAAAATTCTTTCATTAAAAAAAAAATTCCTGTATAAAATGTACCTATTGACATGTTGTTACTACAAGAATCTCAAGTGTTCCTTCATTCGTTTTAAAAAACAAACTCTGTTCTAAATAATGATATTTTTTTACATAATAAGGCAGATCCTTTTTGTGTACGTTGAAATGTTTTATAGTTACAAAAGCACGGGTGAAAGAACATGCTTTAAATCCTGTTTCAAAAAGAATTCGTATTTCATCGCTTAAGGAAGTTCATTGATAGAAATGTGGATGCCAACTTTAACTGGAAATAATGCAGTTATTTGCCAATAAATTTTTCCTTCTCTGTCATCGAGCACTTAGGAAAACTTTTAACTCTTGCTTTTTGAAAAAAGAGTCTTAAAAGCTTTTCGGAGAACTTAATAAAGAGTTTCTATTTACTGAGACTTAAAACAAATGGGTGTGAAAAGAATGGGCTGTTATTCATATGCTTTGGGCAGTGTTTCGCTCGTGATATCGTATACATTTTGCAACATAAATTACGATAAGTATCATAAGAGGTCTTTTAAATTTGATGTTTATTTTTTTCTCCAAAAATATTCACGTGTCCAAAATCATTATTAAGGAAATTGAAATTTCTATAAAAATTTGATGAATATAATTTTTTGATTTAGAATCAAAATAGTATAGCTGAGTAATTAGAATAAAATTTTAAAGTTTATACAATTTTAAAATATCAAAGATTAAAAATAAAATGTTTCACGTGAATCTTTCCCTCAGTGGGAATTTATTAATACTGTGTACGAGCTCTATTGGCTCAGAAATATGAGCAGCAGAAATATATATTAGGCATGAATTCGTAATTTACTACCACATTTTTATCTATATTTCATGAAGTTTTATTGGTAATAAATATAACATGCTGTGCACATTATTCATTTCTGGGTGTTTAAAAAGTTAAAATAGAATAGTATTAAATTAACATTAAATTTTCATGAAAATTTCTACATGATTTAATTTACAAATAAATGTATTCCAGACAAAATAAGCTAACGAAGAAGAATCCAAATTGGGAGACTGCAAAACTAAAAAAGTTAATCTGAAACTCCATTTGAGCTTTGGTCATTTATGTAAGTGTTTCTTTTGGTTTCCTGTAAGAGTGCATTGTCTTTTGTCAGCATATATTGAAATATGAAGATGTCAGGATCTATTGTAACTCTAGATTTTCCTCAACATCATTGTTTATCTAAGTTGGACTTCTTTGATTAAAAAATATATGTAAAAATAATGGGTCAGAATGCCATGTAGGATCACAACATATCATGAGGGATTAATAATAGAGGCTTGAGTTAAATTTGTAAGTGAAACGACGATTTCATAGATGGTTCGACAATATTTGTATTACTGTGGACTGTCAATGTAGGAACTTCAATTAAGGTTTCTCTTAATGCTGCAGCAAAGAGTTCTTACAATGATTCAACAAATAATGATACTGGAGTGGTATCACACGCCATCTTTTCAAAAAATCCTGTTTCTGCATGTACTATCGTGTTGGACATATGTGTATTGATGGAGACTCATAGAAAATAAAAAATGGTAATTTGCAATTGATATACAGCCTAAATTTTAATGTGTGACGTAGAATATTATTAGGTTCTCATCTTGATCCTCTCATAAATGAATAGTTAGTAAAGTTAGCAATTATCTGTACATTTCCGATGCACTGAATCCCACGGGCATACCCTATCTTCAAGAACATCGGTCCACAAAATAATGCATTATAACATACTTCCGTTATTCTGGCTTTCCTCAATACAAAAAATGTTCAACTGTTTCCTTTCCTTATTCAAAGATTCAGACAACCACTAAGAACATATGGGTATGGATTGACAAATTACTGGAATGAAATCATCCATAAATGCAGTTGAAATTTTTGTATAATGCTTAAGTCATATGTAATGGAATGTTCAATTGCTCAATAATACTTGGTATGCCAGGCAAAATTTATAGCATTTTTATTGGCAAAGTTTTGTCTCATTTGTATGTTGAACTTCATACCTGAATATCCAAACAGCATGCCAATTTAATAGCGTCTTCCTATCTTAATGCAGAATACGCATTACTGTAATTGAAACCTAGCATTAATCTACAATTTGATTCATGATGCTTTTTTCCAGACTTTTTATGCTATAATTTATTTTCCTACAATGTCTAAACTGTACTTATTTTAATGTAAATTTTATTAAAATATTTTCAGTTTGTGGCACTAATGTAACTTATTTATCATAGCTATTACACAATTAGATATTTAAATCAAAAGTAAAATTATTATTTTCTTGATTCTTCAAATGTTATCGAATGTTATAGAGTGTTAATAGTTTGTAACATTTCTAAATCTTTTAAGAAAAACTACTTTTGCTTGCAATTTTAAAGCTTAGTAATTCATTTCAATTCCTACTCTAGAGTTAACTAATACTTATCAAATAATGAACATTAAAATTAACAAAAAGCGAAATAAGAGCAATGTTTTAGATAAGATATAATGGAAAGATTTTGTGAATAAATCCAAAAGAACAGATGGTTTATCAATACTAATATCGAAGAAGTGTTTTAGGAAATAAAGTAATAACAAAAAGTGAACGTTTTTAGTATCTTTAACTGAATTAATTCATGAATTAAGAACAAATTTAGTCGATTGGTGCTTAACTGTGTTTCATTAGCTAATGGAAGTTCTTACAGATAAGCGAAAGTTAAGCAAAAGATAGTAATTTGTAAGCAAAAAAAAAGAAAAAAAATACGAGGAAATACTACAGAAATTAATCCACGATTACTTAAAGCATATACATCTGCACAAAATCATAAATAAACAATTATGAAAACATTCATTGTTTATGAAAGGAGTTATTATATGTGATTATAAAAATCCAAAACCTTATAGTATGGTTTTAAGCAATGCATTTTCTCATCAAAGAAATAAATTTGCTCTAATTTTTAAATCTTTACTGGTATTCTATTAAAAAAAACAATTATTAACAAGAATTTCTGGATTCATTTCTATGAGTCTCATATATTCTCGTTATAATGAAAATAATTATGTATTTTCTGTTTATCAGTACGACGCATAATTTTTTAATTATTTTGTCAAATTTTACCTTAAACAAGCAGCAGAATGGAAACATTTTGTGTCACAAAAGATGCTATGGTAAAAATTTTTGTAAATAAAGGAAAACATTGATGAATTTTCATTCATAAAGGAAGATACAATGTTTGGGTAGTTAGTAAATGCTATAAATGTAAAATGTTTTTGGAATCATCAAAATGAAAAGTGACAATTTAAAAAAAAATTTATTTCGTATTAAAAGTATTAAAATAATTTAAAAAATCTGAAAAAAATATGCAGAATAAAAGATTATTCTCAAATATTACAAGAATTAATAAATTGTGCAATTGGGTCTTATGTCTCTCAACAATCATTTCAAATATTTTTTAAGTTATAATAGTTTCAAAAACAATATTTCTTTTAAGAGAGTATGTTTTCGTAACTGATAACTCTGCTCTCTCGTACAAACTAATAAAAATGCTGATCATTTTTCTTCAAAAAGAATGCCTAAATACAACGTTTTTTTTATAATAAAAAAAAATTTTAAAATAATTCAAAATGTGCTGATTTTGAAATTTATTTATTTAGTTTTATTATTATGGCAATAGAATTGCTAAAAATGATTTAATTCCTCTCACTCAAACGAATTAATAACTTAATAGATAGACAATAGCAGAATAGCCATCGCTTATTGTACAGTTATTGGTAAAATGGTACCTAGAGCATTTTAGACGTAAAAAAGCATTACTATCAAAAGACAAGATTATCAAATGTATTAAGATATACTTGTTAGCGTTAAGAAGTGCTTCGAAAAACTCGGAAGTCCTAAAAAATGGCTTACTAACATTGGATTGATGATCTCATTTGTTATTTATGTGTACGCAAAACCACAATATTTACTAATATTGAGGAAATAAACCAATAGATATTCATAGAATATATTTATATATTACACTTAGCAAAGTATACTGTCAATTTTTTTAAATTTAATGCGTGATTATTATGATAACCCGAATTGTTCGCATCTTTATTTTATGTATTTTTTTGATAATTTAAAAAGTCATTTAAAGTTAATTTAAGAATTTAATAGATTTTAATAATGTGATATATCAATGGGCTTAAATAAATAATTACATTTTTTCGAATTCATACTACGTAACTGACTGCTGCTGTAAGGCAATGAACATCCGCAACTTATTACAATCCAAGTGGTCATTTCAGATAATATCTTCTCTTTGCATTTCACAAGGGAGGAAACCAGAAAAGTCTCAAGAATAAACACAGCAAATGGGTATGCAGAAGGTAGAACACAAAACATACATCAATTATTTTCAGTCATTGTTGGATTCATACCTAGAATATTCTACTCGAATGAATGTGATACCACCAGAAAAATTTGATGAAAAAAGATCATAAATGGGTTAAAGAATAGGATAAATTAATAGGCATTAAAATGTAAATGTTAATGAAGAGAATGTAAGTCCTTATAAATGTCTATCAACTTTTGTGTTACCTTTATGTTGGAATATGCTTGCTCTTTCAACGTTTTAAGAAATAACTTAAATGATTTTAATATTCTCATCAAGTTTTTGAATAGTTCGAACTCTGATTACCAATAAAGCAGCTTATGGGCCTGATTCTTATCTAGAGTTGGCTTGGAGAAACTATAGTGGTTTTGAAATCATTTTAAACTGAAACTCGATTTATCTTATGTGCAAAACGAAACGAATAAATTGATACAAGCACACAAATCAAGCTTTAATATTTTCCCCATATTTATCTATCTATATGTGTATACACACACACACACACACACACATATATATATATATATATATATATATATATATATCAACAAACACAAAATTACAAAATTGAACAGTGATACAATCATAAATCAAGCAAACAAAAAATATATATTTATATATTGCTAACATTTAGCCATGCCAAGGCAATTCAAATAACTCGCATGATTTATAATAGTAATGGATGGAAGTACCGCCTGGAGTATATTTGTAACACCCGAATAGATCAAACTAGGATTTCGTGAATTGCTGCATGTTGTTTGTAGTAGCAATGCGTTTTTTTTATGTATATGTATTTATATTCGGAAACTGAACATTTCTCTTTTTAGAGTTAAAATATTTTTATTTTCAAACTCCCCTCCTTTTTCTTTCTATATTTTAATTTTACTTATTTTTCCTATTTATTTATATGGCACATATTCAGAACTTTAACAGGATTTTACTCAGTGTTTTTACTAAATAGGATTTTACGGAGCAATCTATAGATCATAAAAATGATTTTTTTGTGATTAATTAAAATTAATTTTTATAGAAGAAATATCTTCGACCAGAAAGCTAATTAACCAATAATTGATCGTTATTATTGATTATACCAGATGAAGAATGAACAAATAGTGATTAATACGACTAATTCAATCAAGATATATTTAATAAGCTTGTAATTTAGTTTTTTTTTTTAAATCTTATGACCAAAATAAATGTGTGATTAATGACAAAATGATTTAAAGTTTGCATTTTTTATCTGTTTATTAAAAAATAGCATGTATACCACACTCATTCTGTATTAATGTATTTTTCCTTTAATTTTTTTTCCTTATCCCTGAAAGAATTAAAAAGGCCACTTATTAAGAAACTTATTACCATCACAATTTCAAAATAAGGCTTAATTATAAACTTTTTTGAACAAGAAATCGTTAATGAAAAAAATTCATTATGACTTTTTTAGCTTGTATTTAGGAATTTATTGATTTTTTTAGATGTATTTTAGTATTTTTAAGAACTAAAGTAATTTAAAATAAATTAATATCCAACTTGAGTTCTTTATTATCAGCGTCCAATTTCGTTTGCTTTGTTGACAGCTTAAAGTTTGTTTGGTTGATATAGCTTAAAGTTTAGCTATGTGATCTTCAGTTCAATAGTTCATGTGTTCAATTCTCTCTTAAGGTACAGATGCTTATAATGATTCTGAATTCACTTAAAGTTGTAAGTTCCAGTCTCATTTGTTTTCGTGTATAATAAGTTATTATAGATTAACAACCAAACCAATTTCAAAATATGAATATTTAACCGAATTGTTAGTGGCTCTAGCTTTCAATTTATCAGACCAGGGCCTCCCAATCCGCAGTTAGGCACGTTGCCCACTAGACAGGGGATGGCAATTTTCCCACATATTGTTAGATTATAAAAATAGTATTTATATTTTCTAAATGAGTAGAGAAAAATTTAATGTTTCTCCATATATTTATTTTAATTATTTCCAATCATTTCATTTATGCAATAAATGGAGGTAAATTTGTGAAACAGGAGTATTTACTAATCAGTCATATTTCCTCCCTATAACCGTTTGTATAATTGAGAAAAAGTTTTCAGTTTTATTTTCCCCAAATTAATACACAAAATATTAAGAATTGTTTTTCCAAAAAATGTGTTTATATTTAACATATTTTTATACTTGAAATGTAATTTATTTTTAAAAATTTTAATTTAAATTGTTAAAAATTTTATAAATGTTCTTAAGTTATTTATTTTCATTTTTCTTTAATTCAAATAACCGTTTCTAATTTAATAGAGCTAAACTGTTTGCATGTTTCTTACAACTTATTATGAAAACAAGAAAGCAAAAATTATTGATGGAAACTTTATTTTAGTTATTATATTACTGAAAAGAATAATTTTACGACAGGAAACAAAATCAAATTTCTGAACGAAGTTACATTTACATCATTATTTGAAATTCAAATATTTATTTCCATAGTTCTTCTCTCTTTCGAAGAAAATGCCAAGGCGAATTTCTCTGAAATCGCATTTAAATCAGAACATAGTTATTACGGAAAGAGCCTCAAAAAGGAAGCTTACCTCAAACCTTAATAGAATAAAGCTGAGCTTTCTTTATGGCCTGAAAAAATCCTTGGCGGTTTGCTGAGAATCCAGGGTGGGCTGTTTTATCGCGAAGGGGAATCTATTGGCAGGCGAAGCACTATTTTTTCCCGCCAAGAAATAACACTTTTTTCCCTTTCACTGCGATTAAATGTTTTGATGCGCTGCCAAACGAGGTTCGCTTTATGAGATGCACAATCAAGGTGGTAAATGGAGAAAGAAAAGAAGGTGATAAAAAAATAATCCGCTTTTCCTCTCTGTGTGCTGTTTTCTTGCGTTATATGGCATATGATTATCATTTGCAACAGATGGAGTTGATGTTGGTTTATATGTTACGTATGAATGAAAATTTGTGATGAATTGATGACAAAATTAACGGCTAGATAACAGATGAAGTAAATATTTTCTCGTATATAACAACATTTTTCTGATTATAAATTAGGGTTGAGCGAAAAAAAGTCATAAAAAGTGAAAAAAATTAACATTTATTTTATCTTAATAGAAATAAAAATTAGAATTTTGAACAAAATTTTAAATTTTGGTTTTGTTTCTTGCTTATTTTTCATAATTATTTTGGCTTGAAATATCAATCTAAAATTTTAATCAAATATATTTCATGAAATTACTGCTTATTTATTTGCATTACCTCTCCAACTACAAAATTTGTAAACTAGAAGTATAGGCAAATTTAGAAAATGCTGCTAACTGTTTAATATGCAAACAGAGATAATCACATAGTAAATTTAAATAACGATCAATTGATAAGTTCATATTCATGAATTGACATTTGAACTTAATATGCCCTGAACTTTACCGAAAATTCAATGAGCGTAAGTACGATCAACATAATGATTTCATAGCGTCAGGAAGAAATGAAAGATCATTTCTTCCTGACGCAATGAATTTCATTTATGAAAAAGATGACTTTTCCAAGCAGATTAATTTAGTGTGGTTAAAATAATAATTCAATTTTTGAACCGATATCTTTCTTTTTCAGAAATCCATATCACAATATCAGATGATTAAATCACAATTAGCTAATGTGGATAAGTCCAAATAACACAGAATCTTTTCTCTTGATAAGAGTTAAATCTTTAAGGGATAAAACATTTTATACCTCACTAATATATTTTTAATAATTTAAATAATAATTGTTTAAGTACACAGACTTTATATTTATATTTAGTATAATATATTTCTCAAATGTTAAATTCAACATAAAAAAAATGAAAAGGTAAACAACTCACAACTGTTTCTCGTTTAAGACGAGACACATATACACTCACATACCTTGCTACAATATCCTGATTACAAAAGAACATAGCGCAGAGCAATTTCTTTAATTTATTGCTGCCTGATTCCATTTGCAGCAATAGTTAAACCATAGAACTTCTCCGACTTCACAAAGACATTACAAGAATCTTCTCTTGCGATTTGGGGGCCGGATGGGTGAAACTCACCCTTAATTGCTTTCGCTAGCAAGAAGAAAATCTGAACTACAAGAAAAGTATTTCACCTTTCTCCCCCATATTCATCGGAGACAAAAGTTGGGAATAACTTTGTTCATTAAGCGATGAGGGCCAAAGATAATTTCATTGTTTGGCCTCCAGACTGCGGTGTGGTTGGCCTCCGTTCTTGTGGTAAATCGCAGGAGATATTGGCATAAGATCTCCCGGAATCGCAGTCTAGGAAAAGAATTTCCGGCAATTCCCATTGCGAAGAATATTTTTGTACTTTTCTTTACTTCCCAATTATAGGAAAGAAGAATTTCTTTTTTAGGTAAAATATGTATATTAATTTTATAATTTGATTTTATTCGAAATGCCTTTCGCATAAAATTGCAAAAAATATTATTTTCCTCAAAATTTAAGGATATCTCATAGTTTTTTTCATAAATATATTTTGCAATGCTTAATTTATTAAATATTTTTAATAATTTTAGATTTTAAATGGTTTTTTTTCTTATGCACTATGAAGAGTACACATATATAATTACTTATTTCGAATAAAGATTCACGCATAATATACTGCAGAGAGGTATGTAATTATCAAATGAACCATTTGTTTTCAAATATTTTAAGTGTTCTCAGTTATTTGGTATCTATAATGAATATAATGAATTATAGAAAACTATTCTAAGGCTTTTTTACAATTTACATTTGTACTATAAATCATTACATGTTGAGATTAAATTACTAATGCCTAGTAAAATTATGTACCTTGATGATAATTTTCTTCAGAAAAGTGTGCTTGATTCAATTCAAATTTCAATGTTCAAATTTTATGCAGCTATTTAAAAATAATGACATTTACGGACATATTATCATGAACATTGAATGTTCATGATAATATGGTATATATTGCACATCAAATTCAATTTTAAAATGTGCCAATTATATGCAACCGTTTCAAACACCTATTTTTCCTTTTACTTTAGAAAAGTCAATCCTAATAAGCTATCGAACTTAATTTTATATTAGATGAGTGACAGTTAATACTGCTACTAGATACTGCCATTGGACACACATTAAATTAGATACATTACTTTTGTGATACATAATTATTAAAAAAATAAATAACTGCTTTTTCCTCTAATATTTAATTATTGTGTTACGATATTTTAGTCATTGTTTTTCTAAGAAGTTTCCTTGAAATATTAAAATGCATTTAATATTTCAAATAAATATCAAAATACATGCAAGTAGCCATAATTTAATCTAATATATCAATCTTATTGAAAAATTTTCTTATTAAATAATAAACTTGTGCCGTTACGTTGAAATCTATTTAATTTTATTACACTAAAAGCAATTTCAAGTCATGTTAGAATGATGGCTAATTGTTTCGGATGATATTATTACGGCACTCTCTAACTTGAGACCAACCAAAAAAATGCTATTTTTATTACTTTTTCTAGAATTCAAAAACTCTAAGCTTTGTTGATAAATTTAATTCAATTTATCACAGTGAGAAATAAGAAAAAACCTTCCATTATGGAATAAAATAAATCTGTTTCTTAGAATTTCTGACATTCAATTTTTTCTAGTAGTCCCTTTTTTGATTGAAAACTCATCATAGTGTTTAGTGTTTTGTCATTTGTTAAATTTAAAAAATATTCTATTATACTATACATTTTATGTAATTTAGAAATAAATTTTTTTGGAATTATTTTTATTTGATGTCTTTTTAGTATGTTATACATTTAAAAATTCTTTTATTTTTACTTAAACAAATTATTGATCGTTTACAAGAATTTTATACTGTTACATGATTATTTAACATTTAGTAGGATTTTCAACTTTGACATTAATTAAAACGTGCAATAATTTAAAAAATATATATTGGTATTAAACTCATTTTCTTTTTTATCTGAAATATTCACTACGTTAAATGAATATTCATGAGTTATTTGAAACTTTGAAAAAAATTTAAAATCATCCCACGTTTTTAAGAATATATTCATTTTTTACATTTACGCAAATATGAATATATTAGAAGATTAAAGATGGCATGACTAGTGAATATTTTTTTCACTTTTTTATTCATTTCTAATACCATAAAAGAAAAGATCGAACTTCTAAATAAGGCATTTGGTAGTCATCCCGTTAACTTGAAATTCTCGAGGATTCATCGGAAAATATTTAAATCAGTGCACGTCCACCATTTTGCATCGAAGGCACCACCGCCGCCCCGGAGTGCCGCGAGGCCCTGTGCATCGATCGGAAGGGGGGGGGAGGGCCGAGTTTAAACATTCATGTAAGGCCTTCCACCATGTGGATAATGGGTTTGAAAAGCTCTTCCCGTAAGGCCACCGAACATCACTTTCCAAGTCGAATATGTTTCTTGTACCAAATAGGGGAGGTCGCAAATCCTTTCTAACAAGCTGAAAGAAAACTGGGAAGTGGGTAATCCTTTAGAAGATCGAATTGGTACAAAGCGGCATCGTTAGGGTAAGGGCACGTGCGACGCTGAAATAGAGGCAAAGGGAGAAACAATGGGGTCAATTGGGCAGATAAAATTATGCTGCTTCATTTTTCTTATGTTGGAAGTACTTTTAAATATTATTTCTGCGACTCGTTACTCCCAAAAATTTTGCTTTTAAACTTTAGAGCATTTTTTTGCTTAGCTGTTCCGAGATATTTTTCGTACCTGATAGTATTGGGGACGTTTTTTATTTTTTTTAAGTTGTATTTCACTGGATATTTACATAAGAATATAAATTTTTGGCTTTGAATAAAATGCTCATGCTTATTTTACTGCCGATGGAAAGTGATCCAAAATTATTTCGACAAACTTTAAAAAATATTGTACCAAATTTCTGATAGTTTCTTCTTTTATTCTGCAAGTTTATTTTCGTGAATGAATATCGCACTTAAGCATTGAATGAAAACGCTAATTTCTCTTATTATTTTCAAATGTGCACCCAGATCGTCCCAAATTTCTCTTTCCAAATACATTTATCTCATTTCGTGTATAGAAGCAAAAAGTTTTGTAATTTATATTTTCCTCATAAAGATAATGTTTCTTTAGAAATATAAAATCTTTGTCTTAGGTTCTAGTATGAGCAATACTTGCAAATTATAATGTGGCCGAATCAATAAATAAATTACAGAATTGCTAAAATGCATTAAATCTCCATATCATTCAAGTAGTATATATTTTATATGTTATATTTCATTATAAAAAATTTACTATCCAGAAAACTTATCAATTATTAAATTATACTACACGTTGTGGTAAGTATTATGAAAAAAATTAGGTTAGAATCATAAAAACTCATTGTATTTAAAATAATCCTTTTCAAATCTGTTATTAAATTTTTTAAAATACAATGTAAATGGTATGGATAATGGAAAATACTTTTTATTAAAAGCTTTTCTAGTAATAGATTTTCTCAGAATGATTTAAAAACGCAAATAATAATAATAATAAACTATTTTTGAGTGTGATTCAAAATAGTGGGAATTTTGTAAGAGATTTCTAGGAAATCTGTGTAATGTGTAAAATTATATTCACTTTCAATTATATGCACAAATTTCAATCAATTTTCTCTTATGAGACACAAATTTTATGTTACTCGTTTTCGCGTTTTTTGCAGGCTTATATTTGTGGTCACGCAGTGATGATTAGTTACTACAGAATTTCGAAAAAAAAAAAAAAACATTTGGCTAAGAGCACTTAAATAAAAATTTGAACACTTGGCTTGAATTCGTTTCAACTGTTTCACAAACATTCTTAAGAATATGACCAGATAGAAAGTGGCAGGAAAAAGCCACATAAATAACACTGAAAAGCTGGCGAGTTTGGGATACCTGTCTTTATATCATGTTATCTACTTTGGACCGAACACTGCTCCTTTTAAATACGAGGAACATTACCCACCATGAAAAATGAATCGCACAAATGTCTTGTTGAAGTGAAAATATCAATTATAAGAGCAATTATATTAATTAACAAATTTTACTATGTCAAACAAAGCGTTAGTTCCAAAATATAACCTTTATGTCCTCTCACTCTCTCTCTCTCTTCAAAGCATTTTCTAATAGAGGAATAAAATATTTCCTCTTCTAAAAATAATAAAGAAAAAATTATTAAAATATCGTAAAATTTAAACATATTTGCTTAAATATGCTTTATTTTTGACTAATATTAGTTTGACTTATGAAAGAAGTTAAAAATTACACTTGAGAAGTTTTCTGGAAAATGTTTCTCATTATGAATTAAATGTGACAGAATAAGAAGTCGAGACCTATTTTATTTGTTACTAAGATAAATTATATCAAAATTTAATGTTACTTTTTTTCTTTTAATTTATATTCCTTTTAATTTTTGCCATCAATTATATAATGAAATAAAATTCTTTTCTTCACTCTTTATTCTTCAGTTTGTAAAGTTTTATGTCAAGTGAAATTTAATCCTAGAAAAATGAATCAGTCTTGTTCCAAATTAAATCCCGGTCTATTTTTATAACTGATGGTGTTGTTTTTCTGTTCATAAACATTTAACCTATGTACTATAGTTCATATTTATAATTATAGTGTTATAAAATATTTGATTATCAATGGAATATAAATTCCAATTATCAAGCTATTTATTTAAATAAATTAATTTTTCTTTTAAATAATCTCTAAAGAATATATAAACTAATTGTTTAATATTATCTTAATCTTTTAAGTTAAAAAGTTGAATAAACATATAAATTCCCACAAATTTGAAGAATAAAGTGTTGTAAATTAGTAAAATACTTTATACTCTTTTCAATAAATTACCTGGAGCATATTTTATACGTGTAGGATCGATTTTTTTTATTGTTGTTAGTTTTCTAAATGTTATGAAATATACATTCAAATTTATAAGTACTATATTTCTAATTAATTCAGGAATTTATTTTTAATAGTTTAATAATAAACAATCTTTTTATATGTAAATAAAATAAAAGTGTCTTTCTAATGCTGGCTTTGTCTCGTAATGTTTATAATTAAGTCTAAAACATCAAAAAGAAAATGTATTTATCATTTTAATAAAACATTGAATAATTAAATACTCCAGCAACTAACTCATTAAATATCTATATCACATAAAAATAATACTGAATTTAAAATATAAATTTTTTTTTACATATCATGTCTTTACTTCTTACAGACAATATTTCAAAAGTCTTTTTTACCTACGATGATGCTTCCGGATTTTTAATTACAGTTTTTCCTGGTGAAACAATTTATTCAAAAAAGAATCTGAACTTGTCATTTAGTTTAATTGCTTAGTTACTTTTTGTTCGTTCAAAGAATGTAATTAATGTATTAACAAAATGTTGATTGCCTTAATTCCTTAATTTTATTTTTCATTCACTTTAAATCTTTTTACTTAAATTTGCGAATTGCCAAAAAAATGACATTTTTTTTTGGTGCATGTGATTATTTCTTAATATGCAAAGCAGGAGTCTCTAGTATAGAAATAGAAAAAAAAAATGGGTTACAAGAAATGAAACGTTAAGAATTATTAAGTCCTATTCGTAAGTAATCTTTTTTTAAGGATTTTTATTTTTACAAACGTAAATTCTGTCTTGAAAGAACGTGTAGTCATTAATCATATTAAAAGACTTTTACTAAATAATCTTTCTTAAGAAATATTTTCATTCGGAAGATTTTAAGAGATTTAAAAAATATAAAAAAGTGAAAGTTTAATGCGCAAAGAAAAAGGTGCGATAATAGTGTTCTTCAATTAAGTATTAATATTTATTTAAAAAATTTTTATACTAAAATTTTTTAAAAAAATATGCATTATTAAATTATGACAGTAAACTTTAAGAAATAATAGTTATATCTGTATTAAATTATTTTTTTAATCTCATAACAAGCGCAATGAAAAATATATAATGTGACTATATTTAAATTTGGACACACACACACAATACAATTTGCATGATTATTAAATACTCATGCAAATTGTTATTGTCAATACTTATATACTACGGTTTTGACTTTTGAATACAGCAAGCGGTGGAAGTGATTGGACTTTTATATAGTGAGGCACCCGGTGGGTGTACTATCGTTCCCCCGAAAAGTGAGTTCTCGAAATTTATTTGAAGCCGGGACCAAGCAGGCAACCTCTGAGGCTCATTATGAGGCCCTAAAACTCCCAGATGTATCATTTCACATGGAAAATATTACGACCTCGACATATTTTTTGTCTGTCAATTATGAACACACACATGACGTATCTTTGACAAAGGTCGAGCTTTGAATTCTCTACTTTCCAATAAGAAGATTGGGTAAATTGAACAAAACTAATTATTTTATTATATGCAATGCCTGCGCAAACATTAATTGGAAACTTTTCTTAATGAATTTTTGTTTTTATACCATCATGATCCCAAAAGTGAAATGTATGTATGCTAAACATTATTGACTGAGAAAAATTATCTACTTTAGTGAAGAAGACATCAGTAGAGAAAGTACAATTGATTAAAGTCTATTATAGATACCAACGGAATTCGATACGTAGAAGATCATCGTCTGAGGTCCATGCTACTTCCTTTTATTAATGATATAGGTGTATCCAGCTTTCATGTAAAATTCTTTAAACAGTAGCATTAATTCCCACCCAACGTATAATTAACAGTTCTCGAGAAATCAAAGGATTACCCTCTGCTGTGCGTAAAATATTTTTTTCTACTGAAGGAATACTGCCATATTCTTCAGTTCCTGTATCACTTTTGAAACTACCCAAACTCCATTTCTCAAAGAAGACTTTCAAATTTTCGTCAATTTGTTAAATTTCTACCTAGAAAGCGCTCAGTGTATATCATTCACTCCCTTTCCTTATTCAGCTCCATGCATAAAACCTTATCAATAAGCTTTGAATTGGTGTAAAAATGCATAAATACCAATGTTACTTGAAATCCAAATAATGCTTTCCATGCCTTTGTATCCGTTTATAGGCATTTGTATCCTTTCAAGTTGCAAGAATGCCATTAAACTCAGCTATAGTTTTCGATTCTGTGCTTCCCTTCCATAAACTTCTCTTTAACTAGTTCTATAAATAATCTTAGATAGCGGCTTAGGGTAGGCTATTCAAGGCGTTATCCATAATGGGATACTATTTCTTGTCTATGACTGAAGTATGTGATGGCGCCGTTTATTGTGGAAGTAACATTCGTCAATTCCATGCACTTGCTAAGGCATAGGAATAATTTAATATTCAAAATGTGCTTATAATGCTCAGCGTTTAATTTTAAAAGACAAAATTCCCTAGAAAGGAAAATGAGCCCAAACTTTTATAGCAATATTACTTAACTTGATTGTTAGAATAATACCCTCGAGGAAATGATGTTTGTCTTGCATTCGTCATACTGAAGCTTGTTCATTAGACACGAAAATCCAGTTGTGTGAGTCATAACTCCATAAGCACTTTCTCAATCCAATTAGCTGTTGCAAACACCAATGCAAGTATTGATTGTTGCATTCACTAAAATTTTAATCGTGTGTGTTTACAGATTCATACGTATTGACGAAGTGAAATTCTTCTCATTCAGTAATAAGGTAAATTGTAAATTCTACCGGCTGTTGAGATTTATTCTGTACGATATGGAATGGTTTATTGCATTTCTTTTAAAACATATAATGTATGATTATCTGATTCCTGTTTTCTGGAGACTTCACTGGTTCACATAAATACATAAGTCATTACGATATATGTCAGATTATTATACTCATTACTTATCAAATAAACAGGGAATATAATGTTCAAATTATAAATTAATGCCAAATTAACTAAAGTTAAAAGAATTTTTTTTTTTGATCCTAACCTCCAACCTAAAGAAATTTCAGTCCTTATACACAATCGAGGGATATTAATGTGGCCACCTGTCAACAGTCAGAATAACTACCTTTCGCAAGGTGGACTGCTGCGAGATGTACAGGAAAAGTGTCAACTAGTTTCCTGAAGATATTCACTGGGATATTGAGCCATACTGATTACAGTGCTGTGGCCAGCTGCACTAGATTATGTGAGTGAGAATCCATGCCATGAACAGCTCGATTAAGGTGGTCCCTCAGATTCTTGATTGGGTTTAAATCAGGTGTCTCGTCTGGACAAGGAAGAATGGTAAAGTCATCCCGTGCTCTTCGAAACACTCACGTATACTGCCAGTTGTATGATACCTCATTTTGAGTTGCTGGTAGTTCCCATCATCCTCAGGAGGAACAAGGTGGAAATAGGGATGCCCATGGTACGCAAAGGCAGATGCCTACTTCTATTGATCCCTCGTACTTTCCACAATAATAAGTGAACCCAGAAAAGGCGAGAAAAACATTTCTCAGACCATTATGCTCTCGTCTTCTGGATCATTCCAGCTGGTTGTAGGGTGTTTGCTTTCAGAGATTTCATTTAATTTTTGCTGTACCAAATTGATTCCCTATACAAAGCCCTGAACTGTCCTCAATCAGTTAGATAGGAGGAGCCGGGTGAGAGTTTTCGTTATTTAGAAGCAGGTGCCAAGCAGAAGACACTTGAATACTTAGACAGCCATTCCCAGAGGTATCATTTTACATGGAGTGCATTGCAACCACGACATTTTTAACAGCCGCCGTTAGTGAACAAGACGGATCTTTGATTGTGTCGAATTCAAAAATTCTATCTTCGTATAACGAGAAAGAACGCCCCATACCCATTGTGCTCCCGCCTCCTAGAACACAGCAGCCCTGTTTTACCTCGTATACTCCAGCGTTCATATGTCTGATGGAGCACAAAATGTGATTCTTTGGAAAAATCTACTTGTTGCCATTCAGTGGACACCCTCAAATTCCAGCCTTCATCTCTGATGAAGAGCAGTCAGCATAGGTACATGAAACAGGCGTCCGCTTTGGAGAACCAGACCCAGCAACTTTCGCTGAACAGAGCTTGGTAGCCCCTTGATTCACATGGGTGGTCAGTTGCTCAACAGTTCTTATTTTATCTATGAGAAAAAATTCTTATCTATGAGATAGTAAAAGTATGCGGCCAATTAGTATCAACAACTATAATCCTAAATCACAAACTCAAGTGTAAAACACAAAAAAAGTGTTAGATTAGATATACAGTTAGCTTGTTCTTTAAAGTCATGTTAGTCAGTTCATACATTAATTTTCTTCACAGAATAGTGTTCTTTGTATTTTCTCCGTAAAATTATACAAAAATTTATTTTCAATGATATTGTAAATAACTGATACAATTTTTGACATTATTACTCTTGATAACAATTGTTGAAAGTGTATCCAGGGAACCTTTATGAATATATCGACGACCATTGACATAAAAACACATTTAATAACTCAAACATTAAGAATATGAAAATCATAATTGTTTTATATGAATGAGAAAAGAGAGAAAGATAATGATCATATGTTATTCATAAAATTCTTTATAACACCGCGTACTGAAATTATTTGTCCATGACATTATTTTAAGGCGAGAAAACGTCATAATTGATCTATTAAAAACCATTTTAATTCGCAGGAAGTAATTTACCAATTGTGTTTGAATAACCGAAAGGATCTTGTGTGTACGGTGCTCCTTTCATGTCATCCGAACTAATTGGAAAACGTCATGAAGCTAAAAATTTAATTTATGAGACATTTACTTAGACATCATACGACTGTTGTATAAGTAATACGTAAGAAAAACCTCTTCCCCGAGACAACTTTCGATTCAATATGTAGTTTTAAAATTAAGTGGTTATTATAATTGCTGATTTGTGAAACAGGTGAACAAAAATGTTTTCAAAAATTATCAAATGCAAACAAATTAAAACACCAAAATTTAAACAAATTATGATTTTTATAAAAAAAATAGACAAATAAGATGAATTATTGATGTTCAAAATTCATTCTCATAAGAAAATTACTTCTTAATTACATTTTAAATTAAAAAGAGTTGTTTTAAAATAAAAAAAGCTATGTTTGATTGCATTATTAAGTCTCGGGAAACACATGAGTTTATTAATGATTATTTTTAAATCCTTTTAAGAGAACTTATCATCAGTAATATGTCATATCATTAGTATTTCATTAGATATAGGAAAAATAAACATTTTATAGGTGAATTCTGGAAACTTTCTAATGCATCTATTTTAATGAACTTTAAATAATTCTTAATATTGCTTGCAATCACTAAAATGACACCTATTAAAACTACATTAACATGACTTTTATTTTATAAAAAAAACTGATGCATTTCTATAAAACGTATTACATCTACAAGCATTTTAATAGCGTGGTTTAAAATTTTGTTCATAACAACTTCAAACCAAAGTAATGAGTTTTAAAAAAGTTAATTTTTTGCATTTTACATTACTATTTTCAGGTTAAACTTTTAAAACATGAAAAATAAATATATTTTTCTTTCTCAGAAATCGCAATTTCTATATTCGCAACTTTTAACTTTAATCCTTGTTTAAACTCTAAATTTGTTTCTATTTCTCTTTCAACTCTATTTATCGATGTTTTTTCGTTAACCAAGGGTGCTTTCATTTTTTTCGAGACTTATAGAAAAGGCGTTAGCATAAATTCAATAAAAAATTTATTTCCATTTGAAAACAAATTGTTGAATATCAAAATTAAAAAATAATTTTGACGTTTTTTTACAAATATTATTTTTTGTTTTATTGATAGAGACCAAAGCAAATTTATTATCTGTTCATAATGTCCCAGAGAAAACAGAAAAACCTTGAGTAAATATTTGTCATTATAACTCAAATACTCAAGCTTAAATATATCCCATTAAATATATATAAATAAAACCTAAAATAAAAATATTATCTTCATCTATATTACCTTTATACGCTCTGAATAAAGTTCATGTAAAAACAATTCTGCTGTAAAAAATTTCCTTTGAAATAAGATAAGTGGACAAAAGTAAAACAAAAATTAAAGTTAAACTTTTGCTTTGAGTAATTAAAAGTATAATAAAATGCTTTGATCATTTTACATAAACACAACCACAAACATATGAATATCCGCTTAATATTAAAAAATTGATCAAGTTATAAATTCATTATTGTAATTCAAATACTCAATGCGTGTATGATTCAACGATAGACATGCACGTTTTAATTGACTGGTATATACATGTCCAAAAAATTCAAATGCAATATTTTAAGAGGACTGCATTTGAAAAAATATTTTATTATTTAGAAAATTTAATAAGCAATTCCCATTAATAAATATTAATGAAATAAAATAAACAGCGAAACACAAAATTAAATGTACCAATAAAATGTAAATGCATTGCTGTTAACCCAATATATAGCAGTGTTTTTTTTCAATTTGATTCATATAAGTTTAAATCTTATATAAGTGTTTGCGTAATTATATTCTATACTCATACATGCATATTTAAGTTCATACATACACGCTATAGATCATATATTTGACTCTTTGGGGAAAAAATACGAAAATTAATAAATTTTTCTCTTTTCCATAATGCTTGAAAATTGCTTCTTATTTACTTTTTAAATATTAAATAGCTACGAGATTAATAGCTTCAGCATAGAGTTCTCAATGATTTAACTGATGATGTTTTAAAAGTTGGTTTACTTTTGATGCTTTAAACTATAATATATCATTATTTTTCCAAGTTATTAATCAGTGCTTTACAGCTCACTGTAAGACTGATGCATTTTCATCATTGGTCTGCATATGATATAATTTCATAAAGGCATGCATATCGTCATTTACGTAGACCATAAAGGAATATGTTGAGTCATGCATTTCATTTCATAAGGAAAACTATTTAATTTTTAAATATTTTGGAACTTATAAGATATATTTCTTCACATAATACAGACTCATTCAAAAGGTTGGTTTTTTGTAAAGCCTCACTAGTGTTATAAATTTGAGGTTTCTTTTTGAAAAATGAATGTTTTTCTGACTATTTTTTTGATTTCATTTACTGAACTTTTCCTATTATTCTTTACTTTTACTTTTTCTTTCATACTATTCTTTATCGCTTATTTAATTTTATCAAAAATATAAAATACTCTTTACATATTGGGAAACATAAAAAAAAATTCATTTTAAAAGTCACAGTTAACGTCTAGTAATAATTTTTAAAAGTAAAAAATAAGCAAAGATAAAAAAAAATAAGATAAATTTGAGTTGTAATAGGATACACATTAAATATCTTTTTAATAATAATTTGTAAAAATTATTACTTGATTTTTTTTAACCAAATTTTTTATTTTTACAACTAATAACTTTTAAATTTTGTTTCTGCTTAAAGAACCTTTGAATTGAATTAAACAATGATTTTGCTTTTAAAACTTAATATATGATGATTTGAAGATTGGTAGTGCTCGTTAAATTGCTGACAATTTTAAACAGTATTGTCATTTAAACAATATGATGAATCCGGAAATGTTTTCGTATGTCTTCCTATTTTTTATTTGAATTCTTTCAGAATTGGGAAGCATTCCTCATATTTAGTTGTTTGATTTTATGTCAGCGTGTTTTCATTTGACTAGACACATCTAAAAACAATATAACATATCTAGAAAAGAATTGTGGAAATAAATGTCATGAAATTTTTTATAATAATATTTACAATGATATTGAATTACAACAATTTTATGCTGAGACAATAGTTTAAATAGGGTTTGTTATTAATAATCTTAAATCCACATTGGCTTTAAATTGCATTTCCAGAAATATTTGCTGATATCATTTTTTTAATTTTGTTTTGAGAATTGATGGTAAGCTATGAATATTTAATTAAACTATTGTTATTATAAATTATTAAACTTATTTTAATTATAGCATTACTCTATGTCATTAAATAATTTATAAACTATTA
Source organism: Latrodectus geometricus (assembly GCA_026290005.1). Taxonomy (NCBI): domain Eukaryota; kingdom Metazoa; phylum Arthropoda; class Arachnida; order Araneae; family Theridiidae; genus Latrodectus; species Latrodectus geometricus. The sequence goes on from JAPDSC010044063.1 coordinate 222,679, forward strand.
ACACTAGACTAAAACAATAACATTATAAATTTAAAAGGAAGATAGATGAATATAAATAATTAATGCAGCACTTATGGGTATAAGCAAAGAGATTCCATGAAGTTAGTTGACTCCATCTAAAGTTATAAAAAAAGTATAAAAAAATAAATAATTTTTTAATTTTATTTTCAATTTTAAAGTAAAATAAGAAATTAAAAAAATTATGTGTAAAACATTTTTGATACGACATAAAAATTCACAAAAACTTAAAAGGCTTAAGAAATAAAAAAATATAAAGAATGTTTTTAACTGAAAATTAATTAATTCTAAAATCAGGAAATATGAAACATTAACAAAAATATTTTAAATTACGAAAGTACACCAAATTGAGCACTTGATACATAGAAAATAATATTTTAAAAAATATATTTAAAAATTGCATTTAAATAACATATGAAAAATAACGGAGAATATAACTTATTTGAAAAATTGTAAACATAGTTCATTTGTTAACCGCAAAAAGGAAGATTATTTATTTCTATTATAATTTTATCTCAAATACTTATCATCAATTATTTACTGCAGTGTAATTTAGCAAAACAAAGGGACACAGAAAACTCACAACTTTAATCTTTAAGATATAATTCTAAGTTTTTTTAAAAAAAATTATTTGGACGTTCTAAGATGCTTCTCACTACTTCAGAAAAGTGCAACGACGTTTCGAACTGGGTACATTAATAATGAAAAAATCATGCACACAATCCAATTTAATTCAAGGAATAAAAGATAAAATGTATTCACAATATTAAAAACTTTAAAAATCTTTTAGACATTTGAGCTGTGGATAGAGGTAACTAAATTCATTTTTTTGTGTCTCTTTCGCTTTATCATTAAAATTAATCAGTGTGTAACTATGTGATTATAAGTAACGATATTGAATGGTACTATAAAGCACTTTTCAAATACTTAACTCATTCTACTTCAATAGCGAGCAATGTTGGATGAAAAATAGCCAAATACTTGATTTCCCCGTCATACACGCGAATGACAACCTGCGAAACATATCAAAAGAATGTGTGCGTTTAACTAATTGATAAGAAATAGAGAGCAATTTCTGGCATCTAATGCACTTAGATTACGAGGGATCAACGACTTGTTCTTCACATATTTGATAACAGTGACATTAATGAAAAAATGTTGTTGAACGAAATGCCGTTTTTCCTCTATTCTCATTTATATCACGAAAGTGGAAAAACAGTTTGCCGACTTTGAAGAACAGCTTTTTTTATTATATGAGATACGAGAGGCACTAAAGCAGAACCTTCAGGAGATACTTTCCGTCAACCTCTTGCACCTAAAGAGGACCAGATAAGTAGTGACATTTCTTTCACTTCACTTTATTCTTTTAAATAAAATAACCAGGTTTTATATTTATAGGCATCCGACTACGTTTGACTTTTATCTCTGGGTTTCTCGCCGTGTGGCATTCTTTTTTTTTTTTTTTTTTTTTTTTAAATTTTTTTGAGCTACCTACTAGATAGAAATAAAATATTTATTTTCGAACTTAATATTTATACATAAGATATTATTTTATTATTCCTTTTTTTTCCATTCCTTTATAAGAAGCTTAATATACATCACATTGGTTAATATGTATAACATATTTCTAGTTTCGTAAGTAAATAAAAATATAGGAAAGGTGCATATAGTTGGTATATATCTGTTCTGGTTGGTTGGTTGGGTTTTATGGCGCAAGGCCCAAAAAGGACAAGCTGCGCCATATATATGTTCTGCTTCGTAATAATAGAATTTCGACGATTAAATTTGGGAAACTATTTTGCTTTTGTATATTTCTCCATTTCCTTTCATATGATAATTTAGCACTGTAATATTAATCATTTTCGTAAATATTTGAATAATACATGTGTTTTATTTTTTTATATTTCCCATAATAATTATAAGAAATAATTCTTTTCTTATTTGTAAAAAGTGTTTCAATACATAATTTAAAAAATCTGTTCTTACCGTTATTTATTTTAATCCAATTTCTCCCTATTATATATATATATATATATATATATATATATATGTGTGTGTGTGTGTGTGTGTGTGTGTGTGTGTGTGTGTGTGTGTGTGTGTGTGTGTGTGTGTGTGTGTGTGTGTGTGTGTGTGTGTAAATCAATAGTTTCTTCAATATTATGATTTAATAATGGTAATTTTTATAAAAATGATGGGAAAATTTTTATTTTAAATTCTAGTTTTGTCAAAACTGAAGCATCGAGGCAGTCAATTTTTTTTAACGGAAGAATTTAATTGAAGTAAATTCCTATAGTATCCTAATCATGAAATTCTTATTTATGCGAAAATAGAATCATGAGCTCCATGATTTTCTGTTAGTATTTATTTTAAACTATTAAAAGAAATATAAGTATTTTGAATTAATTATTTTTCCCTAATTGTAGTGAATTGCAATAAATAAAAATTACAATTAAAAAGTGCTTCCTTAAGAAAATAACTGGGCAAGTCATGTACGTAGGTTATTTCTATTTTTGGCCTTGGCAACATTAATTGTCTCTTCTAAGCGATAGTTTGATGTTTTTAACAATAATTTCTTCCTATTTGTTTTTAACCAATTTGTGATACAAGTTGTTCGCTCTCTACATAGGTGTATCCATTGAGTGGAAATAATTGAATTTAAATAATAATCATTCAATGACAATTTAAAATAGCAATGAAAGTTTAAAATATTTTTTAGAAAAATATGTGTCTATATATATAATTGAGAATAATTTATTGATAGAACAAGTATGAGAAAAACTCAGCCTTATGAGGTACCAAATTTATATCCTTTTCTTAAATTTGATAACTTCTGTTACTTTTTACTACATTATAATTGTTTTAACCCGTTTTTCATATTTTTTATATTTATTTCTTATTATTATAATTATTTAAAATTTTCAGAAATGTGATGAGAACTTAGTATAAATCCCATTCAGTTCATTATCAGATTTGTTCATTATTTATCACTATTTTAATGCGGTAAATATTTTTGTAATTTAATAAATGCTTCATCTGCAGAAATGTATAATATTCTTTAAATTTTTTATAAGAATATTTCGATATTAACTTAAAAGTATTATATATTTAAAAGTAAAATCAAACTCGAATTTTCGTATTTCATGAACAATTTTACATTTATTAGTATATTGTTCTGTAATATAACTTGATGAATTTGATATTACAACGTCATTAGTGATGCCATTCTAGAACAAGAAAACTTTATTATAATGATTCACAAATTAGCAACTCGGGTAATCAATAGATGGATTTCAAATTTCCAGTTTTCCTCTACCCTTAAAAGGGAGATAAGCGACAACTTTTTCTACTTCATTTTTTGTCGTAGATTTAAGAATAATTTACTCCCCAAATTATCCCACCACGAGGTTTTTTAATCTCATAAGTTTTTAAAACTATGTGCTAATATGCATCTAATTAACCTCGCCTTTCTAAAGTGTGTTATATTAATATCTACAGTAAAGTTTGCTCAATTAGTAAACAAATAATTTAGCTTTCAATATTTAGTAAGCAGAAAATGACATGCAATATCAAATATTTTAATTTTGAGTGATTTCTGCTTTAATATAATATAACGAAAAGAAATAATTTAATAAATAAACTGTTCATTTTTTAATGAAAATAATCAATTTTTTTCTCTAATCATTATTTAAATTTAATTTTAAATAATGATTAGATTTAAAATAGTGATTAGAATAATTTTTATTTAAATTCATTTGAGCTAATTGTAGATTTATTTTATTCCATAAATACGGTGTCGAAACAGGGTAAATTTTATGTAAATTCATGTCTTCACCTAATCACTTTGATATTGACCAGTGGTCAGCCTTTTGGTTTAAGGCATTTGTAAAGAATTTTAATATCCAACAAATAGTATTGAGACTTCCAAAAAGACTTTTCATGGATAATACATTGTATTGTCATATCGCAGGGCATAAATTTGAAATTTCCAGGCACCTACCCTGATAGACATTAATGCAGCAGAAGAAGCAAAAATGCCATCTCATATTGTTCTGTATTGGCTGTAATTGAACTCGGATCGTTTCGAAGTGTAAAGCACCAGTCACTAAATCTTTAGTGTGATATCTCCTCCAAACCAGCTGAAGACAAATCAATTAAATTTAATAGCATTACTTTTAAAATTTGAAACTTTACAGCTAATAATTTTTTATATTTTTGTTCCAACAGCTTTGGAGTTTAAATATAATTCGTGCATGAATTCACGTGACCTCTATTAGCATGTTTTGGTCTTATATAAAAATATTTCTCATAAAAATATATTTTTATGTTTTTATTTTATTTGAAACTTCATTCATATCCTTTAATAAATGTGCTATTTTTTATAAAATAGTTTTAAAGTATTTATATAAAATTCTAAAATTGCATTTTATTTTAAAACAAATTTTAGTCTTAGATTATATTAAAGCCTTTTTTTTAAGAATACTTAATTACTTTTTAACATTTTCATTGTTTTTCTTTTTCAAAAAAAATTTGGTAAGTTCAGAAAATTTGTGTAAGTTTTAAAATTCGTAATTGCATACAAAAAAACTATGTTTCAGCAAACGCATATAAATAATAAAAAATATATATTTATATATGAGAGCTTAGTAAATTATAAATGAATTATTCAATTTTATATCGAAACAAAGCATTTAACTTGATAATGAGATATGAAACAATGTTTCTTATACTAGATTATTTGATTCCAACTCTTCCGAAGTACATCCCTATATTTCTGCTCTTCATCCACTTATCAATGAAAAAAAAATTTCAAATGCATCTTGAAAGAAGTGCTCTGTTAGATGGAAGACAAAACAAAGATACTAAGAAAGAAAACCCGTCAAGTATTTTCATATATTTTTTTCCAGAGATACCCGGGAGATATCATCTACAGTAACGGATCTTGCAGCCTCTCGATTTGGATGAGAGCTCTTCTTCCTCTTCCCCCAAGAGTCTTTATGAATGGTGAGGGTAAATTTGAGCTATATTGGAAATCTTTGCCACCGGACTTCTTCTTTTTCTCCCTTATTTTACTACATCATTTTTTTTTATTTTGATTCTACTAGAGAGGGTGAATCGCACGCGCTGATATCAGCGCCTGATTCTTTCCAATTCCCCATTTCGTTCTATTTTTTGTTGAAGTGGAGAAAGAACGACATTTGGACATAAGATAAGAGTTATCGAACGTTGACAAATAGGAAAAATTGATAAAATAAAGAGTCCCGTCTCTCCTTTCACAAACTAGAGAAAGATGGAGAAATCCGCCCGGCAAATATTTGTGGAATGCGGAATAGAAGAATAAATTTGGTCTTATATACAAGGAAAATTGTTTTCTTGATCGTATTGATTCTGATGCCTTGAAAAGCGAAATTAAAATTGAGCTTTGTAAACATCAATAATAAATAAATGCTGTATATTTTTTAAGATTTGAAACAAATCCTTCCATTAAAAAATGTTTCGGTTAAATCTTGATACTTTTGCAACTGAAATGGAATTTAAATATTTTTGTATGCATATTTACCTATGTATATTAATGCATATCTGTTAAGAAATCATAACACAGAAACATTATTGTCTTTTTGAGTTATTTTAAAATTAGTAAGAGCACACTATAGCTTAGTTTTGAAAGTAGTTTGGTGTCTTTCTCCTTCTCATATAATGTTTGTTTTGGTCCAAAAGGTCACCCGAAATTCTGCCGATGTACTTTAAATTTTTGTACAAACTATTAAATTTCTCCTGATTGGGCGCAAAAATTTTAAAAAGTACTTGTCTTCTATTGGTAGCCAAATTTGTATGAAACCAAATTAGTAGTATTATAGGCTATATTTTATTCCTTTATAATTATAGTATTTAAAAATAAACATATTTAATAAATTGAGCATATTAAAATGATATAAAATATTCTCTAAAAAAGTTTATTATAAGTAATATATTTTATTGTGTATATGTAGTTGTTTTTTCGTAAGTAGCTAGTTACAAAAAGGTGAAAATATGAATAAACTTGAGCGTGAGGAAACCAAACTCGGATTTAAGACTCTGCCTCAGAAGAAAGACATATTTACAAAAAATAATACTTACTATTTCAAATAATGTTACTTTCTATACAAATGGGAAATCCAGAAATTCACCAGCAATCGAAATTGTTACATCAAAAGCCAGAATTTTCAAAAATTCACAATCGCAGAACTTCAAAAATTTTAAAATTACATATGAAATTAGGATTACACTTGTGAGTTTTTTTTTTTATATAATTCAATCCGTATGAAATATTAATAAAGAATCTAAATGATATTGCATAGTCATAGAAATTACAAAATTTTTATAAATGGTAAAATATATATCGCTCTTCACTTAAGTGTCAGAAAAATTTATATGTCTGCCTAATATTGTGTAGAACCCCCACAGCTCTCAGAAGTGCCGCAACATGCGATAACATGGACTTAACTGATTGCAGAACGTATCATCAAGACAATTCACGTCATGAATTCTGCAAGGCAATCCAAAAAACCAAAAGAAGTGAAAGGTTGTGAATACCTTTTCTGAACGGCACATAGAGTCTCAAATATGTTCGATAAAGTTTATATCTGGTGACTTAATGGTTAAATGGAGTTCCTGAAGTTAGAAGATTTAACCTGAAACTATTCAAAAGCTTGACGTATGTAGTGATACATTATCCTGTTTGTATTGTCCATATTCGTCTGAATAAGCAATTGACTTGAATGAGTATTTTTGATCTGATAAAAAGTTATATATCTATCAACAATTCCCAAATTTGTCTCTAAATGTATCATCCATCTCATATTATGTCAGCTGCACACTCCTATACCTTTCTATACATCCTTCCGATACGGTTTAAAACTATATTCTTCAGTCCTGGCAACATGTTTATAGACATGAACAGCCAAATTTCGTATTGGTTTCCCAGGTGTAGTATAAAATTTTGAGTCTAGCAAAGAATAACAAGTATGGATCCTTGACTTCGAAAGCACGTATGCTTGATAATTCACTAACCAATTCACAAGCTGACGTATGTTGTACTCTCGCAATTTCTAAGGAAGTTTTGAGGGTCTAGCTCGTTTGTCAATTCAGTCTTGTTTTTCATCGATGATCCCATTCTTTCAAGGTATTTTCCCGGCCACTTAGATGCTTATATTTATCGTTTTACCTCCATTTCGATGTTCACGACCATTCATAAAATAAATATATATTTAAATCCGAATTTTATCATGTCCTCGGAAATGTTATATTTCATCTTTCAGGGACTAATTATATCATCTCTTTTAAAATCACTTAAAACTTTATCCCCATAAACTTTTGTTACCTTAGTTCTGATTTTTAGATATATTTTATCTGACTTACTCCATTTTACGATCACTTGAAATGGTATGGGAGTTCCTATCATATACGAAATATTTGAGACCTTGTGAAGGAGGTTAAACCTTTACTAACTAATTCATATACTGAAAAAATTCATAATAGAATGAAATATGCACACAGAAATAGATATGCTAATAGGAAAATAATAGGAATCCTAAATAGGAAAATTAAACTTATCAAATTCTTATTAACATTTACATCTATCAAGTGAGTTTAAATTAATTGTAAAACATTTTTGTTATTTTAAGTATTATTTTCAGTAGAAGACGAGAGTTTATACTACTTTTCTGTAATTATGATTCATCATTTTATATTTTAAAGTTGTACAAAACTATAAAATGCATTATTTAATATAGTTTAGAAAAAACTCTAAAACAAAAAATGTCTTGACTATTTTTAAGAGCTGATAGAAATGATCTAACATAGATTAATATCCCTTTTTTAAAAAATTAAATCTAGATCAATTTATAAATAAATTATAATATATATATATATCGACAACAAGATTTAATGGATGCAAAAATTAACCACTAATGGAAAAAATCTGCCTTTCTGATAAAAAAAATTCCCGTAATAATATTATTCATTAGCATTTTTATAGATCATCTTAGCAAGTCTTATTATAATTCAGGGCTCTTAAGCGGTGTGAAAGAAATACTAAGCTTTTTTTCATATTGGATAAAATATATTTAATCTGCGGCTAAATCTTACCAATTCTTATTGAATCTAACAATTATTCTAATATTTTAAGTGCGATCAAAATGTGTTTCATTTTATTTGGAATCGCTCAGCCCTCACACATCTGTAAACGACCATTTGTGATTTGGTCAAGCAGTGGTTAGCTCCTTTCCGCGTTATTGGAGCCCAAAATGAGAATTCTTATAATACGGAATAATATCACATGTCTTTTAAGTATTCTGTTATATGATGCCATCTGGTAATGACAATTTAAGACTTTATGGTCATTTAGAGAATGTTGTGTCGTTATTTGGGGGAATTTTCATGATCACCTTTCCCCTTAAACTCTATAAAAAGAACTTTTATTCTGCATTAGACGTGGGTCTTTTAAGCCACTAAAATTCTTTCGCCACTTTTCCATTAATGTGGACATAACTGGAAGTGGAAGGATGTCTCTTTCTCGACGCATTAACACTGATGGTATTTTTCGACAGCGAACGACATTTCGAAGAAATAAAAAAAGACAGGAGATTGCCTTCCTGCCCGCCTTTCGTTATGATGTCGATTGTTTTGATTGTTGCAGAGGAGGAATGAGCTCTTATCACTTTCCAATGGTGATTATTCCTCCACCTACATTATAGACCTCACTCAATCGCTTTGAACTACTAGAAAACGAATGAAGACATCTTTTCCCGAAGAAATTCGATCAGTGTAATGATAGGGACTGTGGTGTATCTTCAAACAGTAAGAGATTTACTTTTGGATTCATATCCACCCATAAGGAGGAAAAGTAATCAAACGAGCTGCTCTTATGATGTAGGAAGTTTCGTCTGTTTTTGATTGGTGATAATAAATGGTAAACCATTTACTAAATGGTCATTTTAAATCGAATTCAGGTATTAGACCATTCCAATCTACCGCTATTTAGCATGACCAACTTATCAAAATGAAAAATGATCGATAATTCATATTAAGAAAATCTTAAAAGTTAATATGTGAAATTCTAAATTAAAATTTTATTTCAGCATAACTCATCTAAATTCTTAATAAATAACATCTCTGGGATCTATGGTTTGCTTGTTTCATCAATTTATTTATTAAAACAAAATTTTAGATCGTTATACTTTGTTAAAGGGGATTTCAATGGGACTCTGAGTTATTCTAATTGTACTATGAATTTCATAATGAAGTATCTTGTTCTTATTTTTTTATTTATTTATTTTTTTTGACTGAAATTATACTATAAAAATATAATTATATAATTTTTAAAGATAAATCAAAAACATTTATAGAAAATTATTTTAAAAATAGTTAAGCATTTCTTTTTAGAATTTTTTCCACTTTTCATTATATGGAGATGAAACATATTTTAATTTACGAATATTTAAATTCCTTAAGCCTTGAAAGTTTAAAGGTAAATTGATAAAAAAATTAACGAAAAAATATGAAATTAAAATCCTGTGAGTTCAAGTTTATTCCAGCCAAAAATTTTCTAGTTGATAAAGACTTCCATTTTAGGCTAGACAGGTAAGCGTATATATATCTTGGTTGCTGATTGTGAAAAGCATTTAATGACAGTAATTCGGTCACTAAAGGCATTCCTTTTGAGTACATCATAGAATTTATCTCAAATTTTCACCAAAAACCAGTTCAGTGACTCTAGTTTGACATAAATACATCTATACAAACGCTATTATCTTATTAACTATAAAATAATTTAGCTATACTTTTCAATCAAATCTATTTTACTTAGAAATTATTGTATTTTTCAGCCAGTAGTACAAAAAATCGTTAATATAATGAGGAGAATATGTAAATGTATAAAACTTTCCACTTATATCATTAATACTTAAACATTCAAAACTTTCCTCTTAAACACTGTTCAACAACAAACAACAAAACTTTCCACTTAAACATTGTTCTAACTTGTGGCAGATTAAATTTTAAAATTTAGCAAAATGTAAGCAATTATTTAAAAACGCTCTATTGAAATTAGTGACATGCTTCAGAATTCATTCCCAAAATATTTTATACTAACACATTAAAATTTCATCTTAAATTAAGTCTTTGATTTCTATAATATTAAATGATACTAAAATCTGAAAAATAGCATGTTTGAATGAAGTTTCTTGAGAGTCATTTAAAAATCTAAAAACATTTAAAATAAAAAGATTTATTTCTGTTGATTTGGCCAATAAATAAAAAATAAGACTAATTTGTAAAAAATGGAAATAGCATCTGCATCAAAAACAAAAAAAAAATCATCATGAAACCGAAGATTATCGCCTCAAAAGTATCATCTGAAAAGTATCCCCTCAACAGTATACATCTTAATTTCGAGAAAAATCAGTTGTTGAAATCCATTGCAAGCATCCCACGCGCGCTGCGATATTTGTCCATAAGCCTTTTCCTCACATATCGCAAACAGCCTCTGTAAAAGTACCGATGCAACACAACCGAGCAACAGGCAATCATGTCCAGTCAACAATTAAAAATAGCTTCTACTTCCCTTTTTGGTTTCTTTTGTATATCAAAGAAGAAATTTCTCCCATATATGGTTTCCATTCTATGTACAAAACCATTCTGTCTAGTAGACTACATAAATTGACTTATAAATGTTTTATAAGCATAAGAAAATATTTTTCATTTTGGGCAATCACCATGACATCGTTTTAGGTTTTAAAAAGAATCTGCTCAATCGTTGCCATGTAAAATATTAGTTTGGGGAAAAAGTAATCCATTATTTTTTCGGTAGACGTCTGTAGTGATCGATATCTCGTGAGGTATTTATCAAACAATTTCAGATTTATGTTCGTTGGAAAGCTGACATTTGACACTAAAATATCCTCTTGCGGTTTTTTGTTTGATTAATTCAGTTACGAGTACAAGGTTTTAAAAATGGAAGACAACAAACAGAAAATTCGATACATTTTCGTTTTTCTCTTGTAACGGCGAAAAGGCTAGCCAGGTGGCTAAAATTGTGAAAGGTGTTTATCGTCCTATACAAGACTGTAACAACCAGTTACGTACAATTTTTGTTTCGTCGATTCCGTTTGGGTATTTTTGATGTTAGAGATGCACCTCGCATGTGGATACAGCATCGTCTAAAATGTCTATAAAATATCAAAAATGATCGAAGTTAACCGCATGTCAGCAGTCGTAACTCGCTAGACCTAAAAATCTACATGAAAGCTGTTTTAAACCTTTTTACAAAGCAAATCCAAAAGAAGTTACATAAAGTTCACGTAAAAATAATGGATTTCTTTTTCCCCAACCTAATATAATGATTTTGAAGCTGTTGTAAATGTTTGGGAAAAATTTATTTCTTGCAAGCAAACTTCATGAAATGCACTAATCTATAGTAAGCCAAAACAAGCATTTTATATTAAATTTATTATAAACTTCTTAAGAAATATTTTCTCTTCGACATACAGGATTATAATATATATCTATGTATAAAATATAATTAAATTTAAATAAATAGAAGTTTATCGTTACTTAACATTTTTAGCTGCACTGTTGAAGAGCTGCCAGCTGAATAGTAAGCACTCTGGACTTCAGATCAACAGTTCGTATGCTGGAATCACATTAGGCCTAAATGTTTGCAGTAGTTTGGAATCCTTTTTAAATTGTAGATGCTGATATAATATACCCTCGTGTACAAAATTTGTGACCGTTGAGGGCATATCTACTTTTTCATATTTGAACTTAAATACTTATCCTTTGTCCGACGTGTTACTTGTTACATATTTGCTCAAGACGTTTCTAGTTTTTATATAAGTAGAATTTGAGATGTTTTATTATATTTTACACCTAAAAATTAAAACTGTCTCAATCTCAGTTGCTTAAAGACAATTTCTTGCCTTTAATTCATGCCCAACAATTAAGTAAGTTATATTGTAATGAAAAAGTTAAGCTATAATATATAAAGAAGAAATTTGATCTATCAATTCCTGACAGGTTGATATTGCATTTTTTGTATAGTTTAGTTACACGCCTTAAAATACTTCACGGAAAATTTCTGGTTTCTGTCCTTTTCAACACTAAATGCATTTCACTATCTATAAATAAGTCCCCTCGAAAAGAGAGAGAAAGTCCCAATGTCTCTCTTGTAAATTCTATAAAGGATTAAAATGTGATTTTTTGTTTGGTTACATTATTTAATAATTTATGCTTTATTTTTGGACAAGTTAGAACTATTTATAAGATTTATTTTTAAAAATATTTAATTATATTTGTTAAATGAATTGGGCTCGTTGTGATCCAGTGGTGGGATTGCTCTCTTCGGAATGAAAAGTCCTTGAATCAATCTCAATATCTGTTAAATAAAGAGAGATGGATGTTGCCTTTCTGCTTTCTGAATACACATCTATCAAAGTGAGTGCTTAGGAGTTTTCCAAGTTCAGTTTGACACGTCAGTATGACTCAAGGAAAGTATGAAAGTTCCTCCGCAATAGATATTAAAATATATTAAAACAAGATTAGTCCATATGGCAGCCTACTATGCGAATTCAAAAACAAGCAACAATATAAAAAATGTGTAATTTAATGTTTATGTGTGCTGTTCTATCTCAAATGATTGTAAGTGTAAAGCTAATAACACGGGAAGTAAAATGCAAGGTTTTCTAGAGCGAAAGCTTTTTATGTGCACCTTTTATAAAGTTTAAATTAAAATTAGATTTTTATGATTAAATGTATCCATTTTATTTAATTTATTCTTTTGTTTAATGTATCCATTTTATTGAATTTATTGTTATCAATACTAATTATTAAAAAGGAATTAATGTTATGATAGTTGTTTTATAATTTTTACTATATAGTTAATGTCAGCTATTTTTTAGAAGTTTTTTTATTGAAGTGAAGCAGTTTTTGTTCCTTAGATAATCGCAAATTTCGTTCAAAGAAGTTTCCCATTGATACATTCTGAAAGCAGTAAAATCTCTTTTTTTTTTCTTTTCTTTTGATATTGAAAGTAAAATTTAACATTCAAAATAATTTTTTACGACGTTTAGGCAGCTCTACCGTCTTTCACTTTCAAAATGAATATCCTTCTAAGGACTCTGAAAAAAGGGGGGATCATCAACTCCCCCTTTCACTGTCATAACGACAAAGAACATCAGGAAGAGGGAAAAGCAGTGCTCCACAATACTTTCAATGATAAAATAAAATTTTTAGCTTCAGAGCAAAATAATAAATTTATCAGAAGTATTTTTTTATCAGTATTACTTTCTTAAACACAGACATGTAACAAAAGAACGTTGAAAAGAAAAGGTTTCGAGGTTTAAGCTCGTTAAAATGTTCTACCATCAAAGTTGACGTTGAGAGACAATTTTTTCTACTTTTTTTCTTACCTCCCTTAAAACCTTTGTTAAACCGGAAGAAAAGTTTCACAAAAGATATTTTTCTGAAAGTTTGAATAAAATTGGACGAGATCATTGATTATAATTTTTTACTTTTTTGTCAAGTAAAAAAAACCAGAGTTCATAATACATTGTGAATTGTGAAAGGCAAAATGTAGAAATAACATAATTTGCTGGGTGGAGCGGTGGAAAACATTTTATTGCCATTTTATGGAACAAATCACGTTAAGTTCCTTCTAATTCATCTTATCATTCATTCGTACCGCTTAAATAACGACAAAATTGCGTGTGCAATGATGAAATATTTGCTGCCTTAACGATAACTTCTATTTTTACTTCGAACGCAAATATCACTCCGTCTCTCGTTTAAACTGAAAAGATACAACTTTGTACGAAAGATTGTTGAAAAAAAAATCATATTAAATATAATTTATACATTAACAATCAGTTATATGATAATATATGTATGTGTACGCGTTTTAGATGTACAACCTTTAATATTTTTATTGAATTGCCTATCATTTATAATTATCCCCAACCCCTCGCCCAATAAATAAATAGTGTTTGTGTGTGTGTTTCGTAGTGTATGGAAATTTTTAATTTATCATTAAGAAATTTGAATATGAATTTAAAGTTAAATTTGTATTAATATGTTTCAATGGAGAGATAAATTAACTGCTCCGTTTTTCCCCCTCTTAATTTAAAAAAAGATAAAAAAAATTTAACATTTGGTGACATATTTTTTGGCAAAAATGATCGACGGGGTCATGCGCAAGTATTCAAAATAGATATGCAATATCTTTCTATGTTTTACTGAAACATCATTGTTCATTTAGTCATTTTAAGCGACATTGAAGTTATATGAAGTGTGATATCACTTACAAAAGTTATTCTATATTTCGATTAGAAAATTCTCAATTAAATACAGGTGTATTAAACCAAGAATCAAAAGTCGTTATTTATTTCAACTTTAAAACTTTATGAAATAATTTTCTCCGTTCTGTTATTCCAATGACAAATAAAGCTTGGGATTTCCCTTAGTTTAACACGAAAAACATCTTTATTTTCTTGCTTTAGATCTTCCATTGCAAAACAAGATAAGAGCTACTCCTGTCTTCGATAACATCCATTTATTGTTGCTTAACGGTCCTCGTTTAATATCTTTAGAGCTTGTACTAGAATCTATGACTAGTTTTATCTACTCCACCTGCTGATATAAAGTTCTTTTCTACTTTAGGCACTTCTAGACTAGAGTATCGGAAATAAAAAAGCTTTTCCTAGATTACTATAGGCACGATAAATTGATAATAAATGGAAATTCCGTTGATGGGTACTATATCATCCGATCTTCAAAATTGCAACATAAGAGTTTTCCAGCGAAATTTCGTAATTTTCTACTTTAGTGTAGTCTTAAATTATATTGAATTATACTTAGATATTGAAAGAGTTTTCATCCGTTTTTTTTTCTTCCCCCATGCTTTTGTGCAATAATATTAAAGCTTTATTTTGTAATTAAATTATAATACAAGCTGATAAAATAGCCTAAAGAAAGGAATACTTGAAATTTATTATCAATATATGCATGTGTTAAAATATAGCTCTCAACGAACAATTGTATTTTATAAAAACAAAAACGAGAAATTATGTTAGAAATTTAATTAAACATCACAACTGTTTTGCAATGTAAATTCGTTTATTTATTATAACTATTATGCGTAAAATTAATCTACAATTGTAATTCCCTTTTTTAACTACTTTAAATAATAATAATTATATAAAATTACATAAAATATTTTTGTAAGTCATTAATTGGTTGCAAAACTAAAATAGTTTGTTAAATTCTTATACAAGAATTTACACACATATTCAACAAAATTCAAATATTTATTCTGACAAAATATGAAAATAAATATTGGCACTGTCGACTTCAAAAGAAAACTCCGACAATCATAAAACTTCCATAGATTTTCTGCTACAGCATAAAGAAAAGTGTCCAAAAGTTATGCTATTGCCATGCAAAATATGAACCAGAATTTGGATATTTGCTATTGCTATTCCAAAATTGTGTCAACTCTCCCTCACAAAATTAATCTTGAGAATTCTTATATTTATTTTATCTATGTATTATATTTTTTATAATTAAATGTTTGAATTATGGGACTTATTTTGATGATTTTATCTTTAACTACATTTGAGCTGGATAAATTTACCAACTATATATATTACACAAATTACCAAAAATTAGGGAAAAATCACAAAAATAGAAATAACTCTCCCAAAAATAAGCCAACCTCAATAAAATTTGAATATGTTGGTAAATGAAAGAAACTGGAGAATATGACATTAGACAAAATAGTGATGCTGCAATCGAAATACGATATTTGTGAAGAGCATAAAAAATGGATGCTTCGAGAATTGTCCCTGCGTACCTTAGAATAGGAATTTTGTGTAGTGAAACAGTAACAATTTACTCTAGGCATCATTTGAACGAACAATTTAGATGACTAGATATTCGTTGACAGGACAAAGTTATATAGAAGTGGCTTGATGGCTGAGTTTGAGTCCGTTTTTGATTCATAGACTTTTGCATCCAGAAGTGTCAACTAAGGACGACCACGCTCTACTATGAGTGCCGATGACCATTATTTGTCATTATGCACACGAAGGATTAGAGCCGCAATTACGGCTGAACTCAGATATTCCATCGCTGCAAGCTCCAAATGGTTAGTATCCAGATCAACTGTGCGTCGGAGACTTCGAACGTGATCTTTATGCGAGGCAACCAATTATTTGTATCCCGTCACGTCAAGCCATTGACGGAAACTTTTGCAATGGGCACATCAATTTGTACACTGGAAGCGTCATCAATGGAGGGCTGTCCTCTGAACGGGTGAGTCCAGGTTTAGCCTTGAAAGCAATCGTACGTGCATTTTCATTTGGAGAAAACGGGAAACTCGTTTTCATCCGTCAACCATCCGTGAAAGAGATGCATATGGATCAGACAGCATTTGTGTTTGTAGTGTTATTTCTATCAGTAAACGCACAGACCTCCATTTTTTTTCACGTGGAACTGTTAATGCTTACACCTATAAAGATGATATCCTGGGTGCTTACGCGTGCCTTTACGCCGGGTCAATAGGTGATGCTTTTGCGCTACAGGGTGATAATGCGAGTCCACACAGGGCTCGCATTGTGAATGCTTATCTTAAGTGGGAAACAATTGTGCGTATACTGTGGCCAAATCGATCACTTTAGCTTAACCCAACAGAGCACGTTTGGGACGCTATGGATGACGTATATCTGCTCTCGATTCCTCTCCTTAGAATTTAGCCACGCTTTCAGTTGCTTTGGAAAAGGAATGGCTCGTACTTTTTGCACAATTAATAGATTACATAATTGAGAACATCACACACATCTTTACATGTGTTGTATTGCTTCTCAGTGGATCATACCCCATATTAAAGGTACTTTTCCTATACCAAGCTTACACCTCATATTTGTTCATTATATATTTATGCTTATTTTTATAACACCATAATTGTCTGGTCATTTCTTTTTATGCTATTCTGTACCTTTCTATGTGTTGTATCATGTGTATAAGTTTTATTAAATTTCATGCATAGCTTTTTACATTATTGTCATTTTTGTGATTTTTCCTTAATTTATGATTATAATTAATTTATGATAATTTATTAATTATGATTAATTTATGATAATTATTTAAGTACTTGTAAAATCACACTGATTGCGTGATTTTCCAAGTGCTTAAATTATTTTACCGAAGCCGTATACTAATCGTTTATTATAAGAACTTCAATATTTAGTGTTTTATGGAAAGTATTTTTCCAAAAATTAATAGATTTATCTAGTATGAATGTATCGTATTAGTAAACAATCATGATTAAATAGGATACAGATATTAAATTTACATTGCCAAGTTCTTAAAATAGTTGAGGTGATAAAAAATTATGATATAATAATAGCTTACAATATTATGCAATATTCATTTCAAACAAAGAACTCCGCAATATTTTAACTTTAAATATTTCTGAATTAAGCATCATAAGTTGTACCTTATTTGGTCGCTTTATGTTTCTCTGCATTTGTTTCTCGTATCTGGTACATAATTACTAACAGGTAATGCACGAGACTAGAAACTGCTTACTCGCTTGCCTGGCAATCGCATTAATCAACACGGCTTCTGCGCTTTAATACCTCAAACGCGAGACATAAAATAATTAGAATTCATTGTCTGCTGAATATACATTATGCAACACTATATTATAATTGTTTCATATGACTAAACTTCTACGCATTATACTACATCTAAATATTACATAAATTATTTATTAAAATAGTGAATTCTTATGTAAAATATTAATAAAAGATATGTATATTAGATTAAAACTCTTTACAAAGTAAAGTTACTAAATCTAGTGGAGGTACATCAATAGAAATCTTAGTATATTAAAAATAGCTCTATTCTGATGAAAAATTATGTTCGCTGTTTGTAAGATTTATTTTTTCCGTATTCACAATTTTTCCCATAAGATCAGCAAAGTGAATCATCGCTTGCAGCGATGAATGGTTGGGAAGGTGGCCACATTCCCCTTCACAGACGTGTCTACATTAATCAGTAATGTCCTAAGTCCCTTCTCTAGTATGGCGTGGCGGTGGCAAAAAGAGTGTTAGTTCAGGTGTGACCTCGTGTCCTGAATATGGTTCAAAATTACGAGTTACTTGATGATAGGCGAGTGTTCTAAACTCGTTAACTTTAAAGTGCAGTCCGGTGCTCGCCTGCACAGTTTTGTATTTTCTCACAGTGCTCTCACAGCATTTCATCTATTCTTCTCTGCGATGACTAAATATTACAGATAGTTGTTAATATTACTAAATATTACATGAATAATTGTTAATATTACAACTAAACAATGATGGAAATCCACTGGGAAATATGGGCAATCCATCGTCAAGATCACCTAAAAAAATGAAAATATTTTCATTCTTGAATGCTAATATAAGATCTTTTATATGTAATTATACTATATTAATATTATAAACATTTAGATATATTTTATATTAATATTATAAACATTTAGATCCATATAAATTTGACGCTGAATATTGATAAGTATAACGATTAAAAGACAGTGTAAGGCATATGTATATCCACTCCGTATTGTCTTCCAGCAGGAATCTCATCGGAATTTATTCACGGGTTACAAAGATAAAAATCCAGAAAATTTCCTTACAGCCATCTTAATAGATGTGCTTTCAAAAAGCAGAAACACTACAATTTTCTCCTGTTGTTCAACAGTTGGTGCGGTCGAACGTAAAACTCTTCAATCCAAAAACCACAGTCTATCCAATAGAGTACTGTGAGCCCGATATTATATTATTTAACAATTTTGGAAATTTTCAGCCATTATGCAAATTTAGGTATGGAACATCATATGCGAAAAATTGAATGATATAACACTTTTGAGTCAGCTAAAAAACCTTACTATAAAGATTTCTGTCGTCCAGTTTAATAGAATTTAAATACATAAACACGTGTGCAAAATATATCACAGATCCTAGTTAATAGATACCTACGTACAACTCGTATATTATAAATAAAATAAAATAAGAAATTATATTTTGAAAACGTTATTGATTAAATGGATCTTTATGATCATGCGGATTAAAAGAAGCAAAATTTAATTTAAACGCTTTTTAGGTTCTTTCTAAAGGTTACTAAACTAGTTAACATTATCATCAGAGTTTAAAAAATAGTGACCAGAAAGTAGTGACAGACCAGTTTTTGTCCGCTTTTGTGATTACTATTAAAACATTGTTCTTGTATTTTGTTAGAATGTATTTTTTCTATTTAAGAAATAACTTTGAAACCAATTTATATTACATGCGTATTTAGAGTTTATTAAGATCCTATTTAAACTCCATTAAAGTTTAAGAAGAGACTACTAAAAAATAATTTAATTTCTATTTTCGAGATTTGAGTGACTTTTTTCTTGAAATAATTCAGAATAGAGAAATTATAAAAAGAAATGAGAAATAGCTTAGATTACATACTAAGCATCGCAAACCAAAAGCTTTTCGATCAAGTCAGCACCAGTCCTCACCATACAGGCACCGTATCACGTGACAGTGTGATCTGTCAAGGGAAGGTATCGAACGGAAGGCTTATTTTTTCTTTTCTAATTTTTTCCCCACTTGACTTAGATAAGAATCTTTATCTGCCATTAAGGTGTCGGTTGCGGATTACAACTTACGTCATGATCGACGGTAACGTTGACAGCAAACATGTATCTGTTATGCTTACCGTCACTTAGATCTTATCTTCCAGGCTAATTTGCGAAGCTTCAACTTCATTTTGCCTCGAGGCTAAAAATAGGATCACTCTCCAAATTAATCATTTCTGTACTGTAGGTGAAAATATTCCTTATAAGTATTTTATTCATAGGTTTTTTTCAACTCAACTTAACCATCTGT
>JAPDSC010044071.1:2147-12757 GCA_026290005.1 Latrodectus geometricus
ATATATATATATATATATATATATATATATATGTTTACATAGATAAAAATGATGCTTTCGAAAAGTAATTTATCACTAATACATGCATTTTAAAGTCCTCAAATTAAATTTAATTTAAACTTTCATAATGAACTATAAATTACTGTTCCTTTTCCAAACTTGAATAAACTAGGAAAATTGTTCGTTATTTTAAGATATATATAAATATTATCGCGTATATAATATTCAAGTTACTACTTACAATATAAACTTTATGTATTGAATTGTATACCGTGAAGATAAAAAGAAAAAATTTTCAACTAAGAAATTTTATGTAAATACAAAGCTAAGAGAAAATGTTATATGATAAACTATAAGATAAAACATGGAAGAAGTAGTATCAATTTATTATTGAAATCATCAATTAGAAGCAGAATTTTTATTTGAATATGCTTGACACAGCCCATATTATGTATCCATTCCTAGCAAGCTATATATCCTGTACCTATAATTACACGTCTCATTTTATAATAGTAAAATGTAGAAACATAATTTTCACTAAACGAATTAAATAATAATGGTATTTAAATTTTAAATGTATTTTCTTTGAAAAGAACCGATTTAAAATTTACAACTGAAAAAATAAGTTTTCAAAGAAACTATGTATTGTGAATAAAATTACTCGTGCAAATCTTTTTAAATTTATTCACTGTTTTCCAATGTGACTGAAAATGATTCATCAAACTTATTACAATTTGAATGAAATATATTTTTCTTTATTTAGTGTATTAATTACATCTGAAATAAAAGAAAGGTAAGCCCAATGTCTAAAATGACTGCATAAATTTCAGATTTTTTAATTTAGTAATATAAATAAACTATATTATTTGGGACTATAATTATTAATTTTATAAAAACTATTTCAAAGATTATGAAGAACTGTTTTTAAAATTCATCACAGTATTTATTTTACTTTCTTATATATTTAATCTAAAATGATTTCTATTGCATTTTGATACAAAATTAAATATAATTACTTATGCACTTTTGTTGTTGTTGTGTTGTTTCTAATGACACTTGGCAACGCCAAGCCCGCCTGTCAAGAGACTAGGCGAATGAAATCATAGAGAGAGAGTCTTCCGTTTTTGAATAGAGCACTCTCATACAAAGGTGGAAGTACGACTTTTCTCTCATAGATGGCAGCACCATCTGAAACTTCCAGTTTACAGATTGAAACCAGAGAAGACCCAAAGCCTGGCTCCAACCACCCCCAAAGGTATTAATTTGCAATGGGAACATGGAGGACATTGCAACCCGACAGATTTTACGTGGTATATTTTAAGGCGCTATTAGTGAATACACGACGGATCTTTGGCTAAGCCGGGATTCGAACTCGCAACCTTTCGGTAACGAGAACGAGGCCCTAACCAACCAGGCCACTAATTCTATGCACTTTTTTTACCGCTATATTGATGTCACTTTACTTTTTATGTTTTCAAATATCTTGTAAAATTAATGTATGTTATTCGTTACTTCGTTGTCCACTGATGTAACGAATTATTTTGGTTCATTTTAAAATTATGAATATGAAATTGCTTGATTCATATAAAAATATATTAAATAAATCATTTTTGATTGAATTGATTTTAGATAAATGTAAATTATGTAAATAACACTAAATTTATCCCATATAATTATATAAAATGATAGCTACGATATACTTTTAGCTAGCAAAGCTTGATTTTTGCAAATACTATAACAATAGAAACTAAATTTTTATTTCATTATTAATTATTATGTATCTAATGTAAATAAAATTTATTAAAAATGAACCATAAGTAAGGGAATATTAATTCCCTAAAAAATATTAATAGATGCCTTTGAAAGGCAAATACGCAAAAAACATTTGTCACAGTTTCTTAAACATATTTTAAATACAAGATAAAAGTGAAATACTGATATTGTTGTACCAAATTACAGATGACATTTGTATTAGTTTTATATATATAATATTGACATTTATAATGATTAAGATAATGCCACTTTTTATAAAAGTTTTTATTTATAATTTTTACTTTATATAATTTCAATATAAAGTAAATATAATTTTATATATTTACTTTATATTAAAAATTTATTTACTTTATATTTATATTAAAAAAAGTAAATAAAATTATATAATTTTAAAAAGCTAATAAACATAAAAATTTGCTGAAAATTTTATGAAAACACGTATTGTAAATATAAGTAACCATTTCCGGAAATAATATTTATTAAGTGAAAAAGACATGCAAAAATTTATAAAATTCAAATAAAAATGAAGCTTTTATGTTTTGATTAAGCAAAAATATGAATTAAAATCGACTATATCATCCATTATTAAAATTATATTCAATCATATGTTACTAATATGCGAAAAATTAACAAAGGCTTGCATAGCATTTGAACAAATATGGAATTTTATGTTTAATTTATACAAATATGAACATATTCATTTGAACTTAAAAAAAAGCAGGTATAACTTCTCTTAAATCTAAATATTCTAAAAAAATTTAAGTTTGTTAAGTTACTGTTCAGAAAAAATATAAAACAGTAAGAAATCATTGTAAAATCAGAAAATCATAATATAATAATATTGTTATCAGAATATAACTATATGTTATTTATAATATAATAATTTTATATGAAAAGTATTATATACATGTACATATTTATGCTGTTACTCTGAAATTGTTTTATAATATAGCAATAGTTATAATTTGTTTTTTTTTTTTCAAAAAATTATTAACAACACATATCAACACTTAGACAAATGTCTCAAGTAGAAAAAATGTAAACATTTTTAAACTATATATTTTCTAAACACAAATAACCATCAAATTCTCAATTTGACAGTTACATGATTTTACTTACTATTCATATTATTCCACTTACAAATAAATATTCAAATACACGTTTTTAACAGTTTGAAATTTATTAATAATATTACATTTCTTAAGATCAGTGCAAATATTTTTATATTTAAATTTATTTATATATATTTATAATATGAACATATAAACAGTTGTTGCAAATAAACATATTAAAATCATGATAAAGTGTTACATTTTTTGTACTTATCACTCTATTTTGTATATTCATGTTTGGAAAAAGCAATCTCTTTGCATGGAATATTTCTGAAAGATACATTCAGTGAAAAATAATTCCTTAAGGAAAAGATGACATGTTGACTTGATGAATGATTCTCGTGCTCTAGAAAATATAATATCTACATAGAGTTGCCAAAGTTTGTTTACTATAAGTAAATCTACAAAATATCAGAATGCGGTAGCAAACCGTTTTTCATGATACGAGCTTTTGAGAAAGAGTCTGTCATGTAGGGAATTCCTATGTATCACTTATGTTGGACCAATTTTGTAAGTAAGTTGAATTTTGTTTGCCCTATTTTCCTCTAAAGTTCGTATGCTGATTTAATATTTTTAGTTGAATATTTAAAATAAATATAGTTATATAGGTTCTATAAAATACACACTCTCCCTTTAAATATGAAACCAATTTTAAAATTACTTTTGTAGAGAGTCTAAAAATAATAAAAATGTCATACTGAATAAAGTTTAATAATTTTTATATATTTATATAACAATTAAACTTTATTCATATATTTCTTATTTTTACTTTTAATAATGAATTTGAATTATGAAGCAATTGCTCATCGTAAAAATTCTATATAATTTAAGTATGATAATATATATCATGTTGTTTTTTTAATCCTTATCATTAACGTTTATTTATTATCTTATATTCCTTATTGTGTTGAATATTTTGTATTCATCATTATAATATCATTTAATATTTTTCTTAGAAATAAAATACATATTCTTTTATTAATAATCAACTAATTTTCATATAATATGAAAGTTTCTTTTTGAAAAATGTAAATAATTTTCACAGAATATTGCTAATGATAATTTAAAAAAAGATTATTTCATGTTTATATTTTGCTTATCAATATTTATATCGCATATTGTTATAACATATATAAATATATATGTCATATAGATTTATATTTTAATTGAGTAATACTAATAAAAAATAATTTAATTAGGTCATTAGATTTTTAAAATCAAGCAACTTTGTTTTTTTTTAATTAAGAAAATGAATCTCAACATTAGGCTGAAAAAAACTCAGCCTATTGTTGTGATTCATTTAAAATGTATTAAAGTTTATATTCATTTTAGACTATACAAAGTGGTGCCACCATAGCCTACTGCAAAAAGACGTCGTTCTAGTAGTTTAGAGAAAGTGGGTTCGAAACTAAACTCAACTGAAAATTGTCGTGCTGAAAGAGATTATGCACATTATGTAGCTGTTACCGTGAAAGTCCGAAATCTGGAAAATGTCGACATTCGCTGGTGAATGTCAACATTCACGTAGTCTCTTGGTGTATGTCCGAAATATTTGCTAGATATCCTCATTTCTCACTTACACCGGCAAATGTCGACATCCACAATGCACTAATGGTGAATCTTGAATATGCGTTTCACCTCTCCGTATCCGGAGAGGAGAAATGCAGATTTGCATTTTCTTATCTCGATATTTCAGGGTTGAAAAACGTCACATGTGTGACGTAACTTATCGCCTCTCTTAGAAAGGAGGAGTGACCAATCACGGTGAGTAGAGGAAGTGTAGAGGATTTTTAACCCGCGGGACAAACCTGACAACAAACAAATTAAAAACAAATTAAATGCTGTGGTGGAAAGGGAAGCCCGGGAATGGCCTTCTGTTATCTCCTTTTCGAGCTCTTTAATCATCTTTTCAAATTCCACCAAAGCTTGTCTGTGATTGTCGACATATACCGGCGATGGTCCGAAAGTGCAAGAAATGTAATCAATTGTACGGTCTTTCACCAACGTTTTTGGTATGTGTTGACATTCACCGGTGAATGTCGACATTCTCTGATTTCGGTCTTTCACGGTAACATAGCTATAGTGTGAGGAAGTCCAGTGTCGTTGGTTGGACGCTAGGAGAGTTCACCAGTTGAAGTATGAACAACTATACTTGATCGTATTTTGTTTTCTTCATTTTTGTATTTTTACAAAAAGTGCGATTCTTCTTCTTCTTCAGCGGCTTGACAGTCAGGATGGGCCCTTTCCTTCCGCAGTATCGAATTCCAGGATCTCCTATCCGTGGCCCCGAGACCTCCAGTTCGCAATTTTTATAGTTTTCAAGTCCTTTTCAGCGCAGTCGAGCCATTTGAGTTTAGGCCTCTCTCTTTTTCGGGTGTCGAATGGTCGCCCGAGAAGATCTTTTTTGTTGTACGGCTTTCGTCCATCCTGCACAGGTGGCCTACCCATTTAATTCTCTGAATCGTTATGTAGTTGACTATATCTGGTTCTCCAAACAACTTGTAAAGTTCAAAGTTATTTCTTCTTCTCCAGGTGTCTTTACATTTTATAACGCCAAAAATGCTTCTCAAGATTTTTCTTTCAAAAAAAGATAAGGTGTCTTTAGCTTTTTCTGTCATTGCCCAAGTTTCCTCGGAGTAGGTGAGAATGGGTCTGATTAAGCTTTTGTAACTTAGAATCTTCGTTTTTCGCTGATGAATTTAGACTTCGGGTACTTTTTAAGTCCGAAAAAACATTGGTTGGCAGCCGTGACTCTACCACGGATCTCAGGCAATATATCGTTAACAGTATTTACTTCTGAAAATGTGCGATTACAAGCTTTAAATAAGCCAGAATATATGATATGATAATTTTAGTGTACCAAATAATTTTGGTATTTCCTAGGTAACCAAATTATGTTTAATAACAATAAAATAAATAGAGCTTATATTTTTTATCAAAATATTTACAGAAAATTGATTTTGTAATATCACAGACAGTTTATAATTCCAAAGGCTACAACTCACAACTCAAATATGTAGAGGAGAGTGAAGAGTACTTGTTACAACTTCAGAAAATATCGGTTTTTATGAAACTATAATCATGTTTAAAATCACATATTTTAATGTTGTTTTCTATATTTGCATATTTTCACTAAGAAATTTCGAAATGAAGTTAAATAGCTCTAGAGTTTAATTTAAAAAACCAAACTTGAATAAAATATAAAAAGAAAACCCTTAATGAGGAATTTTATTTAAAAAAGTTATAGCAGTACTGATATAAGAGTATGAGATCATTGTTATTGTTAAAACACAGATATGATCAAGTAACAGGAAAGCAAAATTTATATTTATATCACCATTAGATTCAATTAAAATATTGGCTTTACATCTTCTAAAGTTATGTATGTATAAATTAATATTATGTGGAACGACTGACAATAGAGGCTCAAAGCCGTTGGGGCTCATATTTGTTTTCTTAATCGAGGGCTCTGTTACTTTTATATAGAGTTAGAAATAGCATAAGACGAAATAAATACATATAAAATTTGTAAATATGGGCAATACATTTAGGGCAAAAACAGCTTAAACACAGAACCACCATAAAATAAATAAACGAAAATTGTTTAACATATGTAACAAATATAAATACAATCAATCAATTAGATAAGATTATTGTGATATAACAAAAATATAGAACATATACCAGTACACAAAATGAATTTTGAAAATGCAAATTGAATATATATGCCGATTACATCGGGACAGACACATTCATCCATCATCTCACAATAAGAAAGAACAAAGATGAACAGAAAGAGGAAGGAAACGTAAATGTCCATATAGGGATTCGAACCCGTGACCAACAGCCTGGGAGTCAATAAAGCTAACAACTCAGTCATCGGCCGGCATGCATAAAATTTCAATGTTTGTATTTTTCTGTTTTTTTAATTTTTTTTTATTTCTAATGGCGGGCACCCTTGAGCAAGTAAGTATATTAGCCCATTTGCCGCAACAAGGCCGGAAACTGCTACTCACTCATTTTATCGTTACCCGGTGGGCACCTGTGAACAAAGTCACGGAGATACAAATAGCATCACCCACGCCACACCACCACAAACCTGTTTATAGGGCAGGCCACATTCATCCATCATCTGAGGAAAGGACAAGAAACACAGAGAGAGAAAGAGAAAGTACATCCATGTCCGAGCCGGGATTCGAACCCAGGTCCTCCCCATCCGTAGTCAGTTACGCTAACCACTAGACAGGTTGGGCGGCTGTTTTTTAGATAAGAACCCAATATATTACCAAATTCTGATTATTTAGATTTACGTTATGCATAATAGTATGATATTAAACATAAAAATAGGTAAATAGGTTAAAATCTGTATTATTTAAATAAAAAACTCTCATAACTATATATTAATAAAATTTAAATGTCAAGGTCTTTTCTTTTTCAAAAAATATATCAGTTATTCCAAATATTTGACGGGAAATTTCCTAAATATTTATTCATGATCATAAAATATTTGTGAAGGAGAGCAGAAATGGAAATGAATTAAACATTTTGATCGAATTATTTCCAGTATGTACATTCGTAAGAATGCATTAAAAGGCAGATCATAAATTCTTATTAGAATCAGAAATTATAAATGTATGTATTTAAACAATTTATATCAATTTAAGGGAACAAGCTAGGTTCACCGTAAACTAAGTTATTATGATACGTCACCTTCATGACGCATTTTTAATCAAAAGCTTTACTTCTGTCAACATGCTTATCTGTAAGAGTGAAATTTGAAAACTGAGTTATTCATTATAAGAAATATTATTGAATTAGCTGCCATCAGAATATAGCTTTTAGAATATTAAAATTTATTTATTTTCATAGTGAAATATTTATATATAGAAATCATGTTATTGGCTGATATTAATCATAATCTCTATTTATAAATTATGTAATAAAATTCAGGCAATTTAGAGAAAATAAATAAGAAACTGAAATTTTTGAGCTCAAGTCCAATTAAGATATTTACTTAGGTTTATATGGTTGATTTAATAATTATTTGCGAAATAATATTATCAAACACTTTTCATTTATAAATTTTTTTAAAGCTTTATTGGTAAGTTTAAGTATAGAATATTAGCTCTATTTAAAAGGCAAAACTAGTATATTTAAAATATGTATAAATTTGAAACTGCTCTTAATATATACAGATGAATAATCAATTAGTCAAAAAGTTATTTTTTGTTTCAAAATTTTTCTTTTAATTATGTTTATTTTGATTGAAAGAAAAACCGCCCATCCTGTCTGGTGATTAGAGTACCTGACTACAGATGGGGAGGACCTGGGTTCGAATCCCGGCTCGGGCATGGATGTACTTTCTCTCTCTTTTTTATTTCTTGTCCTTTCCTCAGATAATGAATGAATGTGGCCCGCCCTATAAACGGGTTTGTGGTGGTGTGGCGTGGGCGATGCTGTTCGTACCTCCGTGACTTGGTTCACAGGTGCCCACCGGGTAACGATAAAATGAGTAGCCGTTTCCTGCCTTGCTGCGACAAATGGGCTAATTTCTCAAGTGTGCCCGCCATTAGAAACAAAAAAAAATTCTGATTGAAAAATATATTTAATAATGACATGATTTATTGATAAATTATTTTCCTTTCTCATAAATTACTAATATTTTATAATGATGATATAGTTATATGTCTATAGATTTCTTGGACAAAAACACAGCAATTTATTTTACAAATTTTTTTTCGAGTAAAGCTTATTAGCCTTACTTTTCTAATTGCAGTAAAATTTAAAATTTACATTAAAATTTTGTATGTAAAAATTATATAAATTAATTTTAAATTAAGAAAATTTACATTATGACATAAATTACAATAAATCAAAATTTCTTAAAACTGTAATGTGTTTGATTTTAAATTAATTAATGTTTCCAAAGACATTAATTACTAATGCGGGATGTATATTTTAATAAAAAAATTTAATTATGAAATCATTTTAAAGTTATCTTACGCTACTGTTAACTACTAATCACTAATTAATTAGTATGATTTGGTTAGTGTCATGT
The DNA here is from genome assembly GCA_026290005.1 of Latrodectus geometricus. Lineage (NCBI taxonomy): Eukaryota > Metazoa > Arthropoda > Arachnida > Araneae > Theridiidae > Latrodectus > Latrodectus geometricus. Next base: position 11,091 of record JAPDSC010044071.1, read on the forward strand.
ATATAATTAAACTGTATATAAATAATTCCTTTTAAATAAAAAATTATTAAAATTGATATCAGTAAAATAAAGTAATGAATGTTAGAATAAAAAACTGAACTAGCGTTTTCAAAGATGTTATTAAGACAACACTTTAAGGCATATAAAACAAAAGAAACTCAAAAATTTATAAATAGATATTTTATCTAGTGGGTTATAATCCCATTAATTGGTCTTTAAAATAATATTTTAGTGTATATCTTTTGCCTAAAACCAATAAAATAATTTTCATTAATTTTTAAACAAAAAATATGAAAAGCAATCAAAGGTTAAATTGCGCTTTAGGTCCCCTCGAATTTGAAGCGCTTTTTCGCACATGCGAATTAATTGCTCTTTAGTTTTAGCCTTTTCATGGGTCGCTAAATAAGCTTCCCTTTGAAATAGCGGTAGAAGTTTCGCCATGGCATCGGCGATTTTGAAAACGCACCAAGTAGGGGGCCTAAAGCATATTTTCACGCAATCAACAGTATTTAACAAAAAGTTTAAACGTTTCATTTTTTTTAATATATTAACAGTATAACTAATGTAATAATTTAACTAAATGCAGAAAAACTCCAATTTCTATAGAGTTATATTTTATAATATAATTTATCAATTGAAATCTGAAACAATCATTTTGGATTAAATTATATAATAATTAAAAACTTAGCATTATTATTACATATTTTTTGCATATTTAAAAAAAATTTAAGCAAAGACTTAAAATACCTAAGCTAAATACAACAATACTCTTCAAAACAATTCAAATGAATTCTGTTAAGTATCCATATAAATGTTGTCAGCAATACGTCATTATTTTAAATCTATTCAAAATATCTGAAAATTAAAAAGGCATGTATGGTTGAGAATTCATTTTATGTGATATATCAACATTCTTTTTATGAAACTTAAAGTTGAAATATATCACACTTACCCTTTATAAAGAACTCGTCTATAGGATTCAAATAAATTAGTATTTTTTAATTCAACTCAGATATTATAAATGACCCCAAAACAGTTTAAAATAATTATTTTACCGCTATTTAAATCTTTGAAAGAAAAAAACTAAATACCCATAAAAAGATTTTTGATAAATGTTTTGTTTGTTCAATGTAATGTAGCTAATGTGAAATGTGCTTAATGTTTTATAAGATGTTTTATGGAAAAAAGTCTTATACGTGACATTTTTATGTTACAAAGGAAATAAAATTGTTCTGATTTTTATTTATTTTAACAGCTAAAAACAAAATAAATATTTCTATATTTCATTTTTTGTAAGTAACAATGTCGAAGACACAATGCAGCCAAATCAAAACAATATATTCAAAATTTCATTTTAATATAATTTTTGATTAACAGTAGTGTGACAATGGAATCATCCTCGACAGGTAGTAACCATTCTTCTAAGTGTGTAAAGTTCGGATTCAATCTCAGTTGTCATAAACATCAGGAAAAGTAATTGCATTACTGCAGGAGTGGAAACATGTTTTTTTTATTATTATTATTCTTTTCTGATGTGTGACGTGCCTTAACGCAAAATCGTGTTAACCAAAGCTCCCTGGTATATACTAAGATAATTTTACGGTAATTTTTGTCTAACAGTATATATATATATATATATATATATATATATATATATATATATATAT
>JAPDSC010044073.1:6047-28757 GCA_026290005.1 Latrodectus geometricus
ATATATATATATATATATATATATATATATATATATAATTAGGTTGGAGAAAAAGAAATCCATTATTTTGACATGAACTTTTTGTAACTTCTTTCATTCAGATTCACTTTGTAAAAAGGTTTAAAACAGTTTTCATGTAGATTTTTAGGTCTTGTGCGAATCTACGACTGCTGACATGCTGTCAAGTTTGATAGTTTTTGATATTTTATAGACATTCTCAACGATGTTGTATCCATGCGAGGTGCATCTTTAGCATCCAAATACCCAAACGGAATCAACGAAGCCAAAATTGTACGTAACTGGTTGTTACAGTCACATATTAGACGATAAACACCTTTCACAATTTTAGCCACCTGGTTAGCTTTTTCGCCATTATAAAAGAAAAACTAAAATGTATCCAATTTTCTGTTTGCTGTCTTCCATTTTTAAAACCTTGTACTCGTAACTGAATTAATCAAACAAAAAACCACAAGAGGATATTTTATGTCAAATGTCACCTTTTCAACGAGCATACATCTGAAATTGTTTGATAGATACCTCGCGAGATATCGATCACTACAGACGTCTACCGAAAAAATAATGGATTACTTTTTCCCCAAACTAATATATAATGCTAATGCCTAGTTCTTCTAAAAGAATGTCAGAAATATAATGAAATTTATACAATTTAATAAATATAACAAAAATAAAGTATAATAATATGGTATAAGTTACCCATATAGACATATATAATAAAATGAAATAAAGTACCAATATAGATTCATCAGGTTTTGACTAAATTGGCAAAGTATTTTTTCTGCATTGGCCAAAGCCAATAGTCAATTCTAAGCCATTAAAACGAAAATAAGACATACTAAATCATAAGTAAGACAAAAATATATATACATACACAATGTAAAATCGAAGACAAATCATTATCTTTTAAAAACAAACATAGAGAAAATGTTGAGTGATGCCTTATAAATATCAAAATTTGTTTAACTTTTTTTAATGTTTTATAAACTAAGGGTAAATACTATTGGCAATTTTGAGCTTGACATTCAAGGCTTGGATGGCCCTTCTGTAGTTAATAATATGCCCTACTTCACACTCTTAAGTAATGTTCTTCGAAGAAATAGTGTTAAATGAAGTTTATAAAAGTAGATTATTATTTAGTGAAGCATTTTTCAATCGTTTAATCTACTTTCTACTGTTATTTAAATTATTACAAATCTAATTGACTAATAATCACGTTTTTTTTTTATCTATTTTAGTAAAAATATTCAAATGCCAAAAAATCTATTTCTTAACTTTAAAATTAAATTCTTTAGGTTTATTATAAATATCAGTATAATTATTACTTCAATTTCTATAAAAATATGTAAAAATATCAGATTTTAGATTAACATTGTGTATTTTAACTTCCATAAAAATATCCAAAAATTTTTAAAAATGTATTTGTTATATTAAACATATACATTAAATGTTTCTAGCTTTGCTTTTTAGTTGTATATCATTTTAAATATACATTAACATGCATTAATGCATACTCAAAATGTATCTCAGAAACTTTTGAGATCATTCTGTTTAAAAAAATCCTATTAACGGGAATCATTATAATCGCATTATCTTAGTTGATTTTGGAAGGATACAAAACATTATGTTTTGAAGAGAAGGAAAGAGAGTATAATACACTTACGTAAAGCAAATATTTTCCATTGAATCAAATATGAAACTCATAGTTTGCAATATCATGGCATTTTTCTAAAATAAAACATTTGCACATTGAAAATTTATGTAGAAATCTAATTTGCTGTCAGATATGTCTTAAAGATTTCTTTTAAAAAAAAAAACTTCAAAACTTTCAACTTGTTTCTCTCAAGGTTTTTCATTTTTCAATTTCCCCGACTACTTAATCAAAACCAGGGTTCACTTAAAATCATCTTGTTGTATTTTTAATCTCCCTTTCCCACAATATAAGAATGGGATGAAAAAAGATTTTTTTTTTACCAAACTACTGTCTTTGAAAAGTTTAATTTTTCAAACGACCTCCAGAGTACGTGGAAATAATTGAAACTGCGAACAAAAACTACTCCAAGAGATATGTACTTGCCGCTCACACTATAACTTCAGAGCTCCGAATCAGGAAAGTAAAAAATTAATTAAAATGAAGCCTGCTACTTTGACGGAGTAGCTTAGTCGGTAATTTATTTTCCTATTTTTTAGTTCGCACATTTTGCACTTTGTTCTTTATCCGTCACAACACAAAAGTTCCTCGATTCAAAGAGCTTCCCATTATGCTCTGAAGGTAAAGGTTAAAGAAAAGAAAATTTTTTTTGACATTCATTGAATTTTCTTAAATTAAACTTAGTTTATACCCTAGGAAAAAATGCAGAAATTTTTAAAAATAATAATTAAACCAGGAGGTTATTTCAGACTTGCAAATAATTTTAGTTTATATTAGCAGAAATATTTCAGAAATTATTTTGCATTTAACTACATAAGATTTATTAAAATTTATAAATTATTGTAATGCATAATGTTTTTGATCAAAAAATAAGATTTTAAAAAAGATTATGAGTATAAGTAACAGTATACACTTAAATTTGAATTCACTTTGTTTTAGATTTCATATAATAACATAGATTGTTTTGATAATTAAATATTTAACTTTATTTCTCTAATTGGTAAAAATTAACTTGTTTGATTTATTTGGTTGTTTATTTAAGATACATTTAATTTTGTAAAGAACCTGCTAGTTATATATATAGTTATATAATTTATATATAGTTATATTTTTATAATCTATATATAGCTATAGTTATATAATCTCAGAATAGTAAGCATTCAGTAATTTGTTGAGTAAGAATGGCAGGTATTAAATCAGATTAAACGTTAGAGAAATATATTAGGCTATGGCTTAAAATCACGATATCATGCGCAGCTTTTTTTATTTGCTAAAGTCTATTTTACCTTAACATACCACTGTGTGATTAGTTCTTATAGGGATCTATAGGTCTACCTGCAGTTCTCGATTGAATTAGATCTTGTTACAAACATGGAATAATAAATATTTGTAAGCTAAATAAAACTAGGATTGGAATTTTACATTTAAATTCTTACTTTAAATGCCTGTAAGAGAGAGAATCAATCAATTCTCTTTTATAGATTTAAAAGTGTAAATTTAAAAAAATTACACTACAAAGAACTCTATACCTATATGATTTTAAGTCTAAGCTATTTTAGTAATAAAAATCAAGAAAAACAACTATCTAGAAAATAAAAATAGTTTTCATAAATGTATTCTATTTTATGTAAACTATGTAAAAAAATCAACTGCATTTCTAAGTGTTTAAAAAAATTAAATATAATAGTAATAGCAATATTAAAAATACAATGACAAATGATTTTAGTAGTTTTTTATGTGATTTTTTTTAATTATAAGTATTTATAAATCCTTTTTTTAAAAACTACTTAATGTACAGCAAAAATTTACATTAAAATTTTACATTTCTGTAACAAATGACACATTTTTTTATCCGAACTCTCAAAATTTGAACAAATATAAAAATTTGTGATTACACAATTTAATAGAAAAAAAATATTATGAAAAATTTCTATCGTGACAATAATGTTCGAAAACATCTCGAGGTCAAAAATATTTTACACAAGTTATGCATAATTTTTACACTTATTTATTTATCTAGAAAAAAAAATGGAATACACGATAACAACTGCTGCAGAAAATAAAACAAGATTTAATTATAAAAAAAATCACAACTTGAAGAGCAAAAAAGTTTCCATTTATTTTCTATATAATTCCATAACAACCACTTTAAAGAGATTTTTATTTTTCCCTTTTTCAACCAAAAGTAATTTGGAGGGAAAAATCACGTACACGCGCCTAAGGAATTATTCGGGTTTACAGCTTCTCCTCTGTGAAGAAGCTCTTGAGAACCAATCATAGGTGATGTTACGCCTAGCTACCCATTAATTTATTATTAGCGTTGCCAAAAGTAAATAACGAATAGCGCGAGATAAAATTAACGATAAAAAAGCATTTCCAACAAGTTTCGATCAAACCACTCATCGATATTTTTTTGTCTCAATCTTAAAGTATAATGACGCGTTAAGTGGCAACAGCAATTTTTTTCTCTCTCTCTCTTACAATATTCTATCCAATTCTTCTTCTCGCCTTTTAAATTAGCTTTGTTGTTTGCAAAAGTTTTGTTTTTAGTGCCTATTCTCGGTAAAATACAGGCTGTGGCTTGAAAAAAATTTGTTCCGAGATTTTCTTCGACCGGTGATGGGGCAATTAAAACCCTAATTAACTGCAAATATATCAGGAATGTGAGAGATGACGCTGTTTTTTTTTTCTCTTAATGGCAAATAACGCATAAAAATTTGGTTAAGATTATGGAGCGGACGCATATTTAACTCAAAACAAAACTAACGAAAGAAGACAAGCATTCAACGCTTATAATTGAAAGCAAACAGCTGAAGGATATTTTTTATATGCTTGAAACAAAATTCAAAATAAATAATAATAGCAAAAAACGTTACTTATTAAGAAAAATAGAAGTTAAAAGGCTTTCTCGCTCACTCAGTTAAATAACAATTCCGTATGCTAGCTTTTTGCGTTATATGAATAATTAAAGTTACATCATTGTTCGTTCATTTATGTTTAACATTTATTTAAATACAGATTGCTTCTTAATTTATAAATTTTATATTTCATTATTTTTTAAGCAGCTATATATTAGTTTGGGGAAAAAGAAATCCATTATTTTTACGTGAACTTTATGTAACTTCTTTTAAATTCACTTTGTAAAAAGGTTTAAAACAGCTTTCATGTAGATTTTTAGGTCTTGCGCGTTACGACTGCTGACATGCGGTTAACTTCGATCATTTTTGATATTTTATAGACATTTTAGACGATGCTGTATACACATGCGAGATGCATCTCAAACATCAAAAATACCCGAACGGAATCGACGAAACAAAAATTGTACGTAACTGGTTGTTACAGTGTTATATAGGACGATAAACACCTTTCACAATTTTAGCCACCCGGCTCTCTTTTTTGCCGTTACAAGAGAAAAACAAAAATGTATCGAATTTTCTGTTTATTGTCTTCCATTTTTAAGACCTTGTACTCGTAACTGAATTAATCAAACAAAAAACCGCAAGAGGATATTTTAGTGTCAAATGTCACCTTTCCAATGAGCATAAATTTGAAATTGTTTGATAGATACCTCACGAGATATCGATCACTACAGACATCTACCGAAAAAATAATGGATAACTTTTTCTCCAAACTAATATATATATATATATATATATAGATAGATAGATAAATATAGTCGAATATAGAAGTTACTTTAACACATGTGACACACAATATTATTAATTGTGACAAATATTACTTTAAAAATCAATATGTTAGCAAAATTTCTGAACAAACATATTTAATACAATTGTTTCATCATTTTATCTTTCCCAACTATTTAATGAATACTTCTTTTGTAATAAGTAAATAACACATTTAAAATTTATAGGAAAGAATTTCTTGAGCAATAATTCACAATCAACAGTCTGTATTTTCAAAGATAAATATTCCATTTTGTGTGGGCTGTCATTCCTAAGTATACGTGATATAATTTGATCCCATTGTTTAAAGTATATTTTGAACATCAGTAAATATTTATGTAACAAGTGCCAACAAACTTACGAATTAAAAATCAGAATTTATGTTTAAAGTATAATAGTGTAATTTTCATTGTTGTAAGAAACACTTAAACAAACGAAAAAATGTAAAACGCTCATATTGGTATTCTACATATTATTTTAATAATATAAATAAAATAAATAAGAATAAACCTTTAAAGTATATTTCTAATTACTTTAGCCATTCAGATGATATTTTTGTATTGAAAAATCTATAAGGCAATTCCAAATTTCAGAATATTCTTTAATATTTTATTTTATTTAACATTTTATGAGAGCAATAGAAATTATAGAAAGTTATATTAGTTTTTCAAAGAATTTTATATTAAAACTCGAATCCAATGCATACTCGAAATTCCTGATGAAAGCACAATTTATTTTTCCAACAATTGATCTCTTCTTAAAATGTAGTTTGAAAAATATATTTTTTATTGCACTATCCATTTAGCTGAATTTAAAATCTTACTTTTTTCCAAATGCGCTTAAAATTTTCCACTGAAATGTTCTACTGGCTAAAATGCATCAATTTAAATTTTAAAAAAAAATTAAAATTCTAAAATTATTTTGGAAAAAGGCTGAAATGCATCAATCTATATTATGAAGAACTTACAATTCTAAAAATGATTTTAAGTTTTTAGAATTGTAAAAACAGTACATATAATAATATATTTTTCATATCGGGAGGCCTTTTGAGTGTTTGAGTGTTTTATTAAACAAGCAAATATACTTTGTTTCAAACTAATACGTTCACAGTTTTAAACAAAAATATGTTAATTAACTCAAAATTTCTGGCTAGAGAATACAGATTTTATAGTTTTACTCTAACTAACGTTCAATACAGAATAACAATTCATATTTACATGAAATTATTAAAATTAGCATCGCATAAGCTGAAGTCTAGTCATCTCTATACAAAAAAAAAAGAAATATAACAAATCTTTAAATATTGTGCCAAAATTTATATGAAATAATAATTCTTTTCTTCCATAAAATGTAATTAAATTTTAAGAAATTTTTAAATGTCATTTTTGAGACAGAAATATATACAAGCAAAAATATAGTTATTTTTCCATGAGTAAAACAGGAGAAGACCAAATTATTCTAATCCTAAAAATCGTACTTAAACTTGTATTAATTGCTTGCTTTTCATGTGTAATTGTTTTTTTCTTTGCACAACAATGTAGTTTTTAAGATCCCGTTTATCATAATATTATTTTTATGCGATATTTAATAACAGGAGTTTTTTTTTTTTTTTTTTTTTTTTTTTTTTTTTTTTTACATGCTTGCGTTCATGACATGCAGCATTTCTTTAGTTGGACATTATGACTACCTAATCACAGTACTACGTTGGCAAATTTTTGATATTTCAGTTATTATTATCCGACATTTTAAGCCTTTGATTAGTGATCAGAAGTAGGATGTTCAAAGCTTCCATCTCACATAATTCTCTAAAATAATTAGCTAGTTTATCCTAAATGGTCTTTTTTTTTTTCTTCCATACGAAGACTAATTTGACCTGAACCTACATTTTAAAGTGGATTTAAAACATCTGCACACATCCAAACCCGTTAATTGCTTAACCTAAGACCAGACCGCTCACCAGTCGACTACTAGCTTGGCAGGGATGCAACTTACAAACTACTTACGACCAACGATGCACAGCAACACAAGTACAGGGGTCGGAGTACAGAATTTTTTTTTTCAGGACACTATTTTCAAGAAATATCAGGACATTTTTCAGGACATATTTCAATAATTAAAGAAAACCAATGTTACTTTTAGTAAAGTTCCCAACGTTCTATTTTGAATTGGTAATCCGATAATGGTAAATCAGAGTGCATAGGTTCGGGTGAAATAATTGCGAAGAAAATTACAGATGCTAATTTTAATTTATTTTTTCTAGAGCATCACAACACAAAACAAGCATTTGAAATCAATCACATGGCTTGAGAAGCCGATAGATATATTTTTGAGACTGGCGTCTCTTACACACATAATTAACTAATGAAGCTGGCTAAAGTAGCCCAAACAATTAACTAATCGTAAATAATGAGACTGGTGTCTCCAATAATATATCCCTTATATAAGATGGCTTAAGAAGCCTAAACAAATAGATTATTATGAGACTGACGTCTCCAAATCATAATGATCCCCGATGGCTTAGGACACCCAAAACAGAAGTTGCAAGTTCCAGAGACATGTACACTCTGTTTCATACCCCTCTCTGTAATCATTCCGCCAACCTTCTTTTTTGGTCTCGAAGACTAGGGGAGGAAGGTGTGACCGAATGTTGTGTCTAAGTGCTTTCGATTCTCACACTTTTACATATTAATTTCTGTTTTATGCATAAAACACATTTTAGAAAGGAATAAACTATTTAATAAATTCTGAGTTTTTTAATTTTTAATACAACAATATGAAAAATAATACAGAAATTGAAACTTTTTATACTGAACATTTTCTGAAAATTAATAAGTTACATGATAAATGCTTTAAATTAACAGTTAATTTATGTATAATTGAATAATGTTCATTTTGAACTGGATGCATTAGCATTTAATTCCAATAACTTAATACTGCACTTTTTTAATTTATCATTCACAGATGCAATCTCTGCATTAGCAGCAGACAGCATCATTTGTCCAACTTTCACATCACTCATATTATCATCACTGATAGCACATGCTATTTTTTTAGTTGCATCATCCAAAAGTTTTTGAGCTACACACTGATTATCAAGCAAATTTTTCTTTTTTTCCTCAAGTTCATTAATTTTTTCTAATAGGTGCGATTGTTTAAACTTTTTTTCACTAGTAGCTTCTACATCTTCGTCCTTTCTTTTCTTCTCTAATTCTGTTACATCTTTTGATTTTTCCATATATGATGCATATTCTGCATGAGATTTCTGAATATAATGCATCATTTCTTTGGTATATGGAATGGAGGAAACAGAATTGCCATGCATTCGAATAACATCATGACAAATCCGTAAACTTTGAACGGTTAATTCCGATAAAGAAGCTCTCTCCTTTGTCACAACATAATTGTTAGTTGAAAACCCTCTTTCTGGTTGGGAATTTACATTCAATAACGACAAACATATTTTAACCACTCTAGAAAGAGTAGGATATTTTATATAACCACCAGCATCTTTTATATTGAAAACCGCATTCCAATATTTACAGATATTTTGAAAACTGCATTCCAATATTTACAGATATTTTGATGTTATCATAATCATTCTTAATCAAAGTCACATCTTCACACATGTAAAGAATCCACTCTTCATTCATCTTATCAAAATCTGAAGAAGTTTTATTCACATGAGGAATATGTTGAATTAATCTGCTACATGAACTCCTAGACTCTTCCTTTTTTTCTATTATAAGGAGACAAACACTGGAGATCTTTGAGTAAAGGATTTGTTATAGGAAGTTTTTGAAGCAAATGCTTTGAAGTTGCTATGTAGCAGCTTCTAATACTTTGTAGAAATGTTGTTTTATCAGTAAGTTCTTCCAACATTGCTTTTGCACCATGACCTACTTCAATCTTGTTTAAATTTAACCAATTTTTTCCTGAATCAACATTAATTTGTAGCAACTTTACTCCATTTTTTTCACTGATTTCTTCTGGGTTTAAAAATTTAAACATAATACTGCGAACAAGTTCATTTAACTTACTGTACATCACATGTACTAAAGGTTCGACTTTTTGCATTAGAAGTAAATAAGGTTCAAAAGTTTTACAAAAAAATGAAACAAAATTCAGATATGCCAGAGTCTTAGGGTCTTTCAAATGTTTTATAATCCGAAGATATCTATCAGAAAGAGGAGATTTCGACTCTTTAGGTATTTTAACAATGAAATATTCCTTTAGAACATCATATTGCTCAACAATTCTCTCACAAACTGAGCCCAAAGTTAACCAACGGCTCTCAACATGACGAAGGAAACTATGTCTAGCTAAAGTTTCTTCCAGTATTTCTAACTGTAAGGAATGATAATCTTCCCTTCTTTCGGGAGATAGCTTGAAAAATTGATGAATATCTATAGCAAATCCATCAATATTACAATCAATTTTATCAATACCCTTACGCAGTGCTCCATGGATTATGTGTAAGCAACATGTACCCAAATCAATTAGTACTGGTAAACTTTGCTTACTCAGTTCACTATTTATTTGCTTTAAAACAGCTAAATTAACTATTGGTCCATCCATTGACAACTGCATTAATTTTTCTGAATTCAAACCATTATTTTGAATAAAACCTAATAAAATTTTAACAATTTTATTGGCTTCAGCATGCCCTAAAAAATGTGATTCGAGGTAACAAACGACATTTTTACCTTGTTTATCAGACCAATATGAGATGTAAATATTCAACTGTTTCTTTATTTGTTTTGTAGTAGTTTCATCGAAAAGTAAAACAAAATATGAAGTGCCGATATCCCGAAGCAAATGAGTTTTGAAATACGGACCTAATCCAAAATTAATCATATACCTTACTTTTTTGTCAGATAATTTGAGATTTTTTGCTATGGAGGAATCATCAAAAATTTCTCCGTAAATGTTAGCTAAATCATTCAAAGATGAAAAAGAATAATTATTTTTTATTGCTACTAAAACTAAAATGGTTTCAGCTTTAATGGTTTTCTCTGATGTCGTTTTGGGGAGCCATGATTTGTTATTCACTACTACAGTCGATGTCGAGGATTCAGATGAAGTTGATGACTTGATAGTAAATAGTGTTCGATTCTTATAACAGTTCACAGCTTTTTTGTGTTTTAATCCATCTGCATGCGCAAGCACTTGTCTAAAACCCATATTTGAAACACTGAATTTGCTTTTGCATACGAAGCACTCCACAGAATGAACATCGTCAACACTTCGGCACCATGTCTTGATTAGGCATTTATTCCCATCTTGCAGTTCCAACCATTTGTCGGAAAATTTCGTTTTCCTTGGCACTTTTTAAAAAAAATTAATTGTTTTCAAAAAATAAAATTCTGAGCTTGCTAATAAAAATTTTTCAAAACACCCATCAAAATCTTTCAAAATAGCGCGATAAGCATTTCAAGCATGCGCATAAACGTAGGCCAATAATTCTCACAATTTCGATATCATTGTAAATAGTTGTGCACTATTAAAACCAGAATCTTTGTCTGTAAAGGCACAAAATAGAATTTAATGGTAAACCCAAACCTAAATTTTTTTGACTTCAGACATGCGTGAGCAATGGCTGAAAACGAGACGGAGACGAATGTATGGCAACGCTATTTCCGATTTGAAAGAGAACAAAAAAGGGGGAAATTTTTCTCTTTCTTTTTGCATAGAAAGCAGTTGAAAGAAAAAATGTATTCCACTGAAAGAAAAATTTACAACTGAAAAATATAAAATTATTAATTGAAATTAAACTTTCAAAGAAATGTAATAAAAAATTAAGGAATTCCAGGATTTATTTTGAAAAATAAGGACATTTCAGGACGTTTTTTAAAAAATCAGGAATTTCAGGAATATCAGGACAACTCCGAGCCCTGCAAGTATTTTCTCTATTTTTAATATCTGAACAGTTAGGAGTCTCTGTACTAAATAAAAGTTTTCAAATTTACTATTTTAACTACTACATCATCCAATTCTTACCTTACAAAATATTTAGATGTTGACGTAGAGTTAACACCATAATATTTTGCGTTTTAAATTCAGAAGAAATTACACCATCTAATAGATTCCATTGAATTGTTACGTTCTGGATATCATCTGTCCATTCAAAATTAAACGTTCCTTCCTATGATGTGACGTAAACAATTAGTTTCTTTATGTACAGAATATTTTCGTGAATTCTTCTACTCATAGATAACGTTGATGCTAACCTCTTCTTGTTTACAGCAAGTGAGGCTAGGAATTCAACCGGATCATTGGTTTTGTGCATTCGTTGCCTGGTTAGACATTGTTGCCAAAGTCTATCGCAGAACCTACAGGACTCGTATCAAGCAATTTCAGTCATTAGCCATTCGATAATGACTGGAAATATATAAATACCTATAATAATATAGGTACTTTGCTATTAAATATTCCATTTAAAGATTACGATGTTTTTTAAAAAAATGTAAAAAATAGCATTCCTTAAGAATAAAGTACTAAATATCTTAATAATTTTTATAATTATTATAAACTAATAATAATTTTTATAAACTGCCTAATCCTGATATGTTATCGAAGTCTCAGAAAAATATTCGTTCTTTCTCTCCTGTATGCATTATTATGATCTTGGGGCGCATTTTATGTATTTCAGTTTTCTTCACCTCCAATTCTTTCGTATAAAAATTTGCGCATTTTCGAAAGAGTAATCGTTACATTTTGCTTTTTATTAATTTTTTGAAAGCAGTTTTAAAATTCCAAATAGTTCGGAGCAGATAACAAATAGTTCCTTTCGCTAAATTTATATTTTTGGTATTAGATTTCCACCCATGTTTTTTTTAAAAATATAGGATTCCTTAAGAATATACTAGTTATTAAATAACTTTTGTGTGGCTGTTTGATTTTTAATATCAATACTTTTAAAGAAAACCAACAATATTTCCTTATAAATAGAGGCATATAACATAGTACATATGCTCAGGTATGTTTATAATTCCTACAACATATCATCTTATGATACATTATTCTTTATCAAGAATAATCTCAAAGCTTTAATCGGGAATAAATAAAACTATTTTGAATAAAATAAGGATTGGTTTTTCTTACGCTGTGCCTTGTAAAATGTCTTTCCCGTGATAATTTAAGCAAGACGATTGATTCTAAGCACGAATCACACCCTTCCCCGCAACCAACCTCGATTAATGCGTCAGTTAAACACAATCGGATGGAAAAAAATTTCACCCTTTAATCAAATAAGCTGCATAAAAAGAAGCTTCTTATTTCACCCCCACCGATGCCACAAAGAGAAATAAAAACTAAACTAAGCTACTTTAATGAACTAGATGTCTTGGTTACGAAGAACAAGAGCGGAATACATAATAAGTGTAAGAGAGAAAGCTGTATGCCTCGGTTTTACTCTCCAAAAAGCAGATGAGAATGTATTTGAATTTTATATGCATTTAAGTAATCATTGTGTTCCATATTAGGGAATAGTTTACGATTACATTGACTTAGGGAACGAGATGAAAGAAAAATGGTGCATTTTTCCCCATGAGAGTTTTGTTTGATAGCATGTTAAACCATATATTCTTAATAAAATTATATATTATTTTGCTTAAAGGATATTTGAATAAATTTGGGTGCAATGAATTAACTCTAAAAGAATTTTTCTCTCATAGAATGAGTTATATATACTTATTTTATGATTTTTACAATGTCATTTTATTTCTTACTTATAGGACATTTATTTGAAATTTGTTTTTAAAAATGTTACTGTTTGAGAAAAGTGAGATAAATTCAAACTATGTATGTATTAAATTTATTCAAAAAATGGTTATTACTTATTTACTCAGTCATATTTTTGTTAAAGTGTTTTTCAATAGAAACATGCTATAAATGCAAAATGAAACTGTTGAAGTATATTAAGTAAATAAAATTTGTAGCTTGTTCAATAGTATATTCTACATGTTGCTCATGTTTATCTACATATATAAATAATTATCAAAAAGAAAATACCATTTTTAATTTTCTAAAAAATTTTTTTGAGGTTTTCATTTTTATCATGAAAGGTTTATACAGTGGTACATCATTATTAAAGTTTTAATTTTAACATTATTTTATAAATATATAGATTTTAAAGTAAATGTACTCTTCAGGTGTAATTTTCTTTAACAAAAGGATTTCATTGGGCATTGTTCTAGTTTAATTTACTTTAATATGTTTGCAAAACCATATATATTCAAACTTGTTTTATGTAATGCGTTTAACAACAGTAAAAAATATAATAAGATTAAAATTCTCAACGAAAAATAAAAGCAACAGTTTCAGAATATCAATAAAAATATACCAAACACGGAAAGAATAACCTGATATCGTTGATTTTCTTTATCGTGTTTGCTTTCCGTTCACGCACTATTGAACTGTGAAAGTCTTATCTAACCATATTGAAATTATTCCCTTTTGCCAAATCGCCAAATACCAAACACTGAACAAAAAGAGAATACAAACAATATTTTCGAGTACAGCATGCCCAACATACAATCGATGCAAGGGCTTACAGTGAAACTGAATAAATATCTTCAGAGAAATAAGACAACAAAAGTAGGGGGGAACAAAAATCAAAAGCTCAAAAGAATCAATAACTCCTCCTCCGTAGTCACTGTGATTTTCCATTCAGGCCAAAAATGTCGCCAACAAAATACGAAGGCTTTTATCATCTAACGAATGCTATCTGAGTTGTAAGATAGCTTGTTATTCATTCTTGTCATCGAAAACAGACCTATGTATGCGCTCATCTTTCTTTAAAAATATAATACATTATTTACAAATGGCTCTTTTCCTTCATCCTTTTTTTTTTTTATTCTTCAACATTTTCTTCGCCATGTGCACATACTTCCTACTTTTTTCACCAGTGTTATTGGTAGGGTAAAAATCAGGAATCTCTTCTTTGCTTCGAGGAAAAAGAATGGTTTGCTTCCAATTGTAGTACATACTATCTCTCGAATAGATGTACTTCCAAATCTTTTTCCCTTAGAAATGATGTTGCTTGGAACGAAAATAGACTCCAATTATTTTTGTCTCCATAATAATACTGAAAATCTGTATTTTCATAGCTGAAGAGAACATTTATATTTTGCTAAACTATAAATATCTTTAGATACATTTCAAGCCAATTAATATTTATTATTTTTTTTATATAATTTTAGAAATATCTTAATATTTTCTCTTTCTAAAATCTTCCAATTTCAAAAATCTTACTATTCATAGAAATAAATTATTTGTATAGGTAATCAGTCGTAGTATCATTTTCAAGTCAATTAACGATATTTTATTTTAATTTTAGAAATATCCTTGTATATTTTAACCATAAAGTGGTTGTTTCTTTCGTTACAGTTGAGATCATGTGTACGTCACTATATTTTACTTATAATTGGTCTGTGAATTAAGTGAATAATCGTTTTCACCAATAATGTTGACTATACAATTTTGTCCGCCCTTCAAAAACAAGTCAATTTGTCAGTGGGATGAGCTCTTCAGTGAGCAGTTGGAAAGAAAATTTTGGCCAATCTCTTAGTGGGAATGGTTATTTTATACATTATGAGATTTATCTCTCTTGATACCGCTATTAAAAATACTCATTAATCATTAACTAAAGATAAATTTATTTCATTTAGCATGTAAAGATCATTGAATATTAATATTTGATAGTTTAAGCGAGCAATAAATAAATCACAACATTCACTTTATGGTTAGTTTATATCGATAAGGACGATTTAAATGTTTTTTTATCATTATTTTAATATTTTTTCTTTCAAAACTAGTTTTATTCATTAAAACACGGAATATTTTCTTTGGACAGCCAATCACTAGTAATATGTATTTTAGAACCAATTAATATTTAATATTCAATTACTTAATTTATGAAATACCCTTATATATATTGTACGGGGTTCGTGTTGATTGAGAGTTGAATAAAACAACCAGTTAATTAACACAAGACTTTTATTCGTAAAAAGTTCCAGCTGTAATAATAACAATTAACACAGCACAATTCTTCAGATACGATAAGAAACAGTTCAAAGGTCTCAAATACCTCAGACAACTTCTTTAGCAGTCACGACTAATCGTCTTCACAAAACTGAAAACTCAACTATGTCGGGCTGCGATATTTATACCTGACTTGGTGGAGAAATCTACCAATTTCGCCAAGGTTCTGGAAGATTCAAGGCTATCTCACTAAATATTGGTCCTAGAGCTTAGGTGAAGGATGTTTCCAAAAGTATCTATTTCTCGCCAAGTGTCTCGCCCAAACATCACCAAGTCACCAAATTATTAGAAAAACCGCTTTTAACGTACAACACTTCTAAATACCGCAATTTTTACCCAAAATGTGAGTATTTCCGATCTGTCTGAGGTATTTTATGACAAATACAATTATTATTTTTAAATTTGTAACAATATTCTAGACAATCACTTCTACAGTGACTGACTGAAAAGATCATTCATAAAATGCATTATATTATTCAGAAATTTTAGATTTTTATTCATTAAAACTGTAACATCAATGGTTAAAATGAAGCACATTTGGTTTCTAATTTTAAGACGTTAGGAACACTTAATTTCTTGACTATAAATGTTATCGCGAACTAAAATTCAATTCTGTTTATTTAATTAAAAATGAAATAAAACGTTCATAATAAATAGAGAATTTTTATTCACTAAAGCAACTAATATAAGATGAAGTTAAAAATGCAAAAATGGTTGTAATCATACACCAACATTAACTGTTTGTAAGGAGATGGTGTTGAGACAGTGAAAAGAAAAGTCGTAAAATATTTATGCAAAATTCATATGATATAAAATCTCGATTTCCAAAGAAAACTTAAAGAGAAATCATAAAACTTATTGAAAAATTTACTACCATAAGCAATTAAATATTTAATATCAGTAATTAAATGGTAAGATGAAAATTGGATTGGAAATCATACGTATCACATGTTTACAAATTTGAATCCATTTCATAAATGATTTATTAGAATAGAGCAATAATTATCATGTTGACTCATAAAATAAAAAGAAAACTTGATTTTATCGTAGCGAAATGTTTTGATAATTTTTATGTTCTAAATTACATTACTTTTTTTTTCAAAATAAATATATAGAAGCTTGTAAATTGAGTCTTTTATGAATGATAACTGAAAAGTTTATTTAATTACTCGTTTTTATTCATACAAGCCGATAAATTTAAGAAAAGATCATTTTAACGGTAAGTTGTAAAGATATTAAATAACTAAAAACTTCCGATTAATGAAATTATTTTTAAATATCGAAAGTAGGAAAACGTTTTAGTAAGTTAATATTCGTGAATTTGCAGCTTATTTTAAAGTATTTTTGATGTAGAATGATTAAGCTAAGCTATAAATGAAATTAAAATATGATGACTTAAGATTAAATGCTTTTTATCGGTACAAAATATTATGCTAAATTAATTAGAACTGATAAATTCTAAAATATTATTCAAATAAATAATTTTTTTATTAAGAATAGAATGCATTAAAATAACTTTTAACAAATTTTATTTTCTTGTATTCCAATAGATCTTATTATTGTTTTTAATTTTTTATTTCAAATTAAAATACCTTCTGCATCGTACACTAATTAATGTAAAAAACGTACAGTTGAAGTGTTTAAAGATATTTTAAATAAAAGGGAAAGGCGTTATTTTCTTTATTTAAATCAAATTTTATAAGTTTATTTTAGAAATTTGGAGATTCACTAAATAAATAGATTAATTATTTTCAATAAATTAATATTGACTAAAAAAGTAATTTTGACATTTTTTATATTTACATAATAGTGAAACTATACTATCTGGAATTTATTCTAACTGAAAAAATTTTCTTATTTAAGTAAAAATGGCAACTAATTTACTGTAACATGAGCATCAATACTACAAATATTCAAAAGTATGAAATAGTTCACATACACAATGTTAACATTATTTTTTTTTAAAAAATTAATTTTCTAAACTACATTTCAAATTTTAAATTATATTAACAAATGTAATTTTAATAAATTTAAATATTCCTAAATTATTTAATGTTCATATTTTAAGATTTTTTTTAATTATTATTATTATTTGCAAATAAAATTTTAAGAATTTTTCCAATTCATAATTATTTTAATAAATATTTCAGTATTATTAAAGCTGAATTATAGGACAGAATGATTCTGAATAGTGAAAGCACAACACACTTACAAAATTATATTTTAAAATATTTAGCATAATGATATTCATTGAGCTGTAAAGAAATATCAATAATGAATGTACCGCATTCTGTTATTTAATTTGATAATGAAGAATATGTAAGAAATAATGAAGAATGTGTAAG
This sequence comes from Latrodectus geometricus, assembly GCA_026290005.1. NCBI lineage: Eukaryota > Metazoa > Arthropoda > Arachnida > Araneae > Theridiidae > Latrodectus > Latrodectus geometricus. The sequence continues at coordinate 23,783 of JAPDSC010044073.1, forward strand.
AAATAAGCTTAACATTAATAACCTTATCAAAAATATAAAATTAATTACTGCATTTATTGTAAAATCTTCATGAAGATATTAAAACCATTTGACATTACATCATGTTCAACATAAAAAGCACCATATATTTTATAATTTTACAAATAAATCTACACTAAAAAATATTGTATTGATTAACTGTAAAAATAATGTATTAATAATATATTTATTAATTAAAAGCAACTGCATTTATTAAAAATATATACTTCTATTTGGAATTGCAAAAATATGAATTTGTTAAAAAGATTAAGAATATTAATCCGATTAAAACCGTTAAAATGTTCACTAATTAATAAATATTAAGTGTTCAAATTTGATGAAAAAATAAAGGCTCAATATATTCCAGAAAGTTTCAATCAGTTAGGGGAAAGAAACTACGTGTGAGATGCTACACCCTAAATATATTATTATTTTGTTTTTAAACTTTATTCTCACAGTTAAAGTACATTATATATATATTCTAATAATATAATTATATATACTTCTATTTATTTTACCTCTAAACAGTATTATTTCAATCCAAATTTTAAAAATATAAAAATAATTTAGTTTTGAAATTTGTTTTCTATGATAACAAAATAATTTTGTACCGAAAAACAAAATTTCTAAGATATAAAAAATATAGTTTGAAAACAAATTGAGAAAAAACAATAAATCAATATATTAAAATAGCAAAATAAATTCACAAGACAAACATAAAAGGTGAATGCAATTTTGGTAAAAAAAAATAGTTACGTTTTCGAATTATAAAACTGGACAACAAAGGTTATCATATAGAGCTCTTTAATTTATGCTACAAAACTGTTCACATTTTTATACACGCGTACATACCGAGAAATTCTTTGATTTAAAACCTTTTCCTTTTTTCTTCTTTTTTTCACAACTTTCGATTCGGAAGAAAAAACTCGAACGAAGAGTCTTAACGAGACAGAACCTAATCATTAGTAGTCTTAAAAGAAAAAAAAAATTACATTTTCTTTTTACGGTTGAAAGCGATTTTTTGAAACCTCAGATGGTATAAATTTATGCCTTAACAAGCTACTAATGCTGTTGCCAGAGGATATAAAAAAATAACCAAGCGGTTTTTGACTTTTAAAGCAGAAAGGAAGTTTTCTTTAGTATTTTTGTGAAGGAATATTAGTGTGTGATAGAAAATTTTAAGTTCCTTTTTAAAAATAATAAAATTTTCAATTAATCCCCTGAGCAAGAATTTTTTTCAAATCTTCAAACAATTGATTGTATTATAGGAAATATTGAATGAAAAAATAAATGCGCATAATCTACAATCTATAATAGGTATAAATAAAACAATTGTCAGTTCACTGAAATCACCAATTAGAAAAGCTATAAATATTTAAAAAAATTCTTATAATTTCGTTCCATTTCACGTAATTGTTTAATATTTTATTCATTTGAATAATAATCTTTAATACAACTTTTTATTTTTTTCATATTTATAATCATTCTTCCCTGTTAAAATAAACGAAAAAATATATAATTAAACTTTCGAAAAAATTCTTTTAGGAAGAACAAATCATCCAATGAAAATGGCTTTCATTCGTTTATATAGATCGGGGGGTCTAAAAGAAATTTACCCTATATATGAACATTTACCTCTCACAGTTACAGTGGCAAAATTTCGAAATTTACGAATGGCAACACCCACATTTTCCTAGCGCAAATTGATCAGAGCATGAAAAAACCATAATTGGTGATGGAACGATACATGTATGCCGTACATTATGCAATATGAATTCAAAGAAGTCAATGAAGTACATTAATTAAAAAAAACTGCCTTTAGAAATAATAAAATTTAGGAAAATAATTTAACAACGTGTATTTCGAAAAGCGAAAAAATCGTTTCTATATTAAAAAAGTTATTTTCAAATATTAATTTTTTTACTGTCTGAAGTACAAAATATTTCATGAAAATTTAATTATTATAAATTTCTATTTGCAACAAAATATTTTAAATGATTTTTAATATCTATTATAACCAATATTAATTTTTTTTTAATTTACTGTAAATGAACTGGGTGGTCTAATAGAAACATCCCCTAAATATGAATCCCTTTTGGTCGAACTGTTCAACAATCGAAATGAAAAGTTTAGATGTAGTGATTTGAATGAATGGGGTCCAAATTATGATTATTTAAAATGATAAACCTCTCACAGTTATGTTTACAGTAACAAAATTTAAATAAAAAATCGCTATGTCTCTGACGGGCGGTCTAGGCTTAGCCAAATGTCATAAATATAACGGCAACATATTTCTTGTATAAACAGTAAATTTTGATTAAAATATGTTTTGTTGAGAATCACATGACACAATGCTTCTTTTGTAAGTTTAAAGGAACAGATTAAGTTTAAAGATACAGATTAAGTTACAAACAGTAAAGTTATCTTTAGGTGATATTGAGAAATAAATTAAGCATTCAGCAATAAACTTCTCTGAAGTGAAATAAAAATATTTAACTCTTACTATTTCCGATCATTCCATAACTTTCTAAACATTTGTATTATCAACCTTCTTTTTAAGTAAAAATTTATTGATCATAATTATATGGGATATAAATAAAGTATTTCACAACTCCTAAAAAAGACTTGTATGTATTTTATAACAGAAAAAATATTTCACTGAGTTTTATATTTATTTTGAATTTTTTATATAAAATTTTCAGTTATAAGTGATTTATTTAATTTTTATAGGAAAATATAATTAGATATCTTGTTTAAAATTATAAAGTATTTAGAAATGTTACTTTTAAAGAAAAATTAATTTACAATTTTCAAGGTATGTGTTTCTCTTTTAAAATCTTCCTTAAATCTAATCTAACATAAGCTATGATTGATTATTGAAACGGCCTTAGTTTATTGTCCATTATTCTCATTATACAAAAATTTAACAATCTCTTTAACTCGAAACGCATTCATCAACGGGGAAACAAATGTATATCTCATACAAATTAACTTCATCTGAAAGTAATCTGCTCGGATATTTACCATCTGAATTTGTGGGCCATATTTCAATAACTTTATTAGCGACAAGATACTCCAAATTATCCATCTCATATTCTTTTAAGATCTCCTTTTATATGAATTACCAGTCAAGAAGAGGATGGCGCCAACTTTCAACGTTGTAATAAGACATAAATGCTTATTAACCACCTTTTCTGGAGAACGCCAACTGAATGGAAATCGATACAGACAGCGATGCGTGGTAAAATAAATGGAGGCAGCCCACCCTTCCGCAGCGCTGAGACAGTTGTGTGTGCGGGCAAAAGCATATGGAACAATGATAAATGAGGCAGTGTCTTTTATAGGTCATTAATACCACTTTTACAGGCATAGTCTTCGTAATATATCATCGGCCATCGCTGTCAAAAACAACCCGCAACGCAGTTCTTTTTGTTGTGGGGAATTCTGTTTTCGAAATCCCCCAGCCACGTCTGTAAAAGAAAGATGTAGAAAGGAGACATTAAGTGGTCCCGATTGTGTACCTGGAAAATCCGGAGAGAAACGGCAAATGACTGAGTAACTGACTCACGTGCCCATCAAAGTAGGAAATTACAGTGTTGCTACATGCAATTGGTAATAGATTTACATTAAGTAATAATAAAATTCTTCTAGTTATTTCTTATGAATTTACTACAATGGTAGTTAACACCAGTTGCACAGCATATTCAATTTCTATTAATTATAATATAGGTTAATGTGATTCATGTAGCAATTGCTATATTTAGTTTACTTTTTACTGTAAATTGCTTAGCGCATATTAAAAAAATAATATATATGTTATGTGCTTCAATGAAACATAATTTTTAAAATCATATGTTATGGTTTTTGTTTGATAAATTTGTTTGATAAAATTAAATGTTTGATAATATTTTGAAACTTTTATAAGTTATGCAAGTTATAAAATATTAAACATTCTTTTAATAAATATTAATTGCATATGAATAAGAAAAACAGTGGATAAATAAAATTGGTAATTCTAAATAGTTTATCTAATAGTAATTCTAAATTCTAATAGTAAAAAAGTAATTCTTTGTTGTTGTCGTGTGCCAACACCAGCCAGGCTGGCAATATGGGGAGCGCTGCTCCACTTTTCCAACTGAACCATATTTGGTGTGTGGAGTCCGACTTCCTCAGAACAAACATGCCATAGATACCAGTTTATAGGGTAGGCAACCATTCACACACACAAAGAAAGGACACAGACAAGAAAGAGAGAGTACATCCATGCCGAGCCAGGATTCGAACCCAGGTCTCACCCCTCTGTAGTCAGGTACGCTAACCACTAGACAGTTTGGGCGTCAGTAATTCTTTAAATATGTGAAATGCCTTTCATTATTTAATTTTAATAAAGCTTAATATAATTTCTTTTAAGTTTACTAGAGAATTTCTTATATGATAATTATATGGCAACTTATATGGTTTAACTTATACGGTAGTAGAAATAAATTTTCAGGGCTTTTAATTAAACTATTTTGTATTTTAGATTTGTAATTTGATTTAAATGACTTATATTTTTCAACCAATATCATTATTAATAAATTTCAAAATTTAATAAATATCTAATTTTAATAAATTTTCAATTTTTATTTTTGAGTAAATTGCTAAATTTTCTTACGATTAGTAAATTTAATACTATGATCAATAATTTTCAAAAAATGAATATTTAATAAAACATATTTAAAAGGAAAATATATTTCTTGTGGTAAATTACATTAAAAGATAAAATTTAGCTTAATAATTTGTTCTAAAAATTAATAATTTTTAAAATCAAATTAATTAGATATAAAATCAACGGCTTTATGAAAGACATCATTCTTTTTACGCTGAGTGTAATGTATTTTATTATCTTCGGCAAAATAAAGACAACACTTAATTTATGAAAAATTCTGAAACAATTTATTAAAATATTCAACCAACA
>JAPDSC010044076.1:0-18229 GCA_026290005.1 Latrodectus geometricus
TTTTTTTTTTTTTTTAATTTTGATAAAAATTATTTTGTAAGTTATTTTAATATTAGGAATATTATAATAATTTTAAATGTTTACAAAATAATTGAGTTAAACGATACAAAACAAAAGTTCATTACCTTGCTTCTGTTTGATATGAGTTGAAAAACCTCCCTTCCTCAAGATTAAGGCGGTATATTTCAGAGCTGTATGGAAACAATAAATACACTTTAAAATGCAATATATAAATAAATTTCAACAATTTTATTAAACCATTATTTTTTGTATCCACAATTTTTGATAGAGATATTACACCAAGATTAAATATTTTTTTTAAGCATGCACTTTCACATTGCCTCGACTATTTTAATCTACTTTAATTATTTTAACATTTGTTGCACAAAGAATGTTTTCAGCATAAACATAAATATATGTTTGAGAAGAAAAAAATTTCAAGGGCTAAAAGTCTGATACAGGAAAAAGTTAACATTTAAGAGTTTCAAAATTTTTAATTCATAAATTTTCTATACACAATTAAGGATTAAATATACATAAGATTAATCATTAAATGATAATCATAACTTGAAATTAAAATATAATTTTTCCTTGCTTCTCATACAAATTACAATAAACAGTTATTTTTTCACGCTAGTAAGGACTGATAAAATAGTTCTTAAAGTTAAATTTCATTTAATAGAAAATTCAACTGTTTGATCATAAAACTCTTTTTTATTTAACCTCAACAGCCTTTTTTTATGTAAATGAAGTAATTTTAGAAAAATTTATTTATATACACCACATAAAAAAACAAATTCAAAATAAAATTCATGCTTAAAAACAATTTTTATTTTCTTTTTATTGACAAAGTGATAAAATTTTACCTGTTTTTTCATTATCATCTTGTTTTTCTGTTTTAAAACTATAGATTTAAAAAAAAAAATTTCTTTTTTCAATTTAGGAAATGCTGTTCAGAAGCACTAAATAACAGAGGTTATGCTTTTGTTGAGAATTCACCTTCATACTGGATCTGATGCATTTTTTGCGCATTGCTTAACAATAAGAATAAATAAAATTTTGAGATAGCTCTTTCAATGAGGGGCTTTTAGCTGTATTAATGTTTTCTCTACATTTGTAGAGTACATCTCAAGTAAATTGAGTATAATAATAAATGTGTTCATTTATTTTTATATATTATTTTAGTGCCATTTTATTATCACAGCATCAAATGAAGTAGGATTTTATCAAAATAATTACAAATTTGGCCTATGATCTAACTTAGAAAATACATTACAAATAGTTAGTTAATCACAAATAGGATACAAATTCTCAGATAAGTAAGGCTTCTGTGGATTGGATAAATATGTTGAAGAATATATTTTAATGTTTCAAGAAGCTTCATAAAGTAAAAAAATAATAGTAAAATCCTATTCATAAGTGCCTGTTTGATGTTATTTCCAATTTTCAAAGCAACCACTGAAATAACATTTTGGATTATTATTGTTGCATACACTTCTTTACAATATGAGGATTTCATGAAATTATTCAAAGATGAATTTTAAGCAATTAAGCAAAATACACTTCTAAAAAAATAAACAAATAAAATCTATTCAATTATTAGTACAGAAAATTAATAATACAGATAGCATAGTCTTTTACAATCATTTCTTTTATAAAACAGCAAACTATTAACTAAGGAACATTCATATGTCACAAATAAAAAAAATAAAAACTCCCATATATTCATCACTCTAAAAACAACAAACACACTAAAAACAGAAATTTATCAATTTCTTGTAGTAGAATAGCAGCTATGATTTAACTGGGAATCTTCATCCTCAACAGCACAGTCTTACTTCTTCAATATTTTTATCACATGTATTAAAAAAATTTCATACAGTTTAGAAATAACTTGGAGTACTTGTACAACTGCTGCATCTTAACTTCTGGAAAACTTTCTGCAGATAGTTTATAAATCCAACAGTTAAAAAATGTCTATATAGGTACATAGACATATATAAAGGAAAAGATTTATAAAATGTAGCAACTGCCTTTATATGAATTACAAATGAGAAAATTTGTAAAAGTACCTCTGACAGATGGGCAGTAAAAAGCAGAAATTGAATATTCCTCTCCCATTGTAGAGTACTGATTGATACTAAACTCAGGACCTTTCACCTTGAAAAATGTGGTCCTTTTACCATGCTGTAAAAGTAGCATTAAAAAACTTAAAACAAACATAAATGTCACATGGAGTTCAGTCAAAAACAATCAAGACGTGAGTTTAATCAAAGAGAATACTCTATTATATTCTAAAAAATTATTTTTAAGTATGATCTTCTATAGTGAATATTAATATGAATAGTGAAATATGTTCTTACGAGTAAAAAAAGTGTATTTTTATGAACTGACATAACAAAAGCAGAAAGATGGAAATTGAGTAAAATATAAAATGTTATTTCAAAATAATCTTTAGCTTTTTGCCACTTCTGTAGATTTGCAAAATATTAAAAGACAATTTCCTTTCATGACTTGCAAAATTTATTACAATAAGGGACTTCCTTCGTTTAAAAGAATTTTTTACTGAGCTTTTTTCATAAAATTCATAAAAAAAATTTATGAGAAAAATCTTAATAATGAAACAGTACTAAAAACAAGGCACCTTGATAACAAAAAATCAATAAGCAAACTTACCTGGCACCAACCATTAACAACTCACAGGATTCTTGATGATATGCCATATCACGTCCAAACTTGGGAATTCTCGTCTTATAATAGCTTCCATATTGAGCATGGAATTCGACAGTGCGATTACATAATAATAAAGCTATCTGAAAGAAAAAATACAAAATATCAATTGTAATAGCATGAAAAAAGAGTACATTTGTCACGCAATCCCTTTAGTTTTGCAATCAATATAATTTTAGTTTAAACAAGTTTTATGTTATAGTATCATTATTTTTACTACTATTAGGCAACTACGATTAGTCTTTATAAAATGATGATAATTTTCTCTCATATTTTGTTTTGATAGTCACAGTGTTTGCAGTAATGCATAATACCTTTGAATCTTATTTTAATTAATACTCATTTTTACTTGCATTGTTACAATTATATATTTTTAGTCAACTACATTAAGTTTTCATCTCATAAGTTATTTTATTGACTATTACTTATTTTCCTTTTTGCTTGAGATTAATTAACTTTGCAATTTATTGTACAACTGATCATACTTGTAGGTAGAATTTCATTATACCATCATCTAACAACCAATGTAAGAGAAATAAAAATTGTAATTATTGTTGTAAATATTCCATTTGTGCAGTGCATTATAAAAAGAGGTTCCACCAAAACCCCATAGTGGCAAGATAATAGCACAGCATTATTTTTACTTTTGTTGAATAGACTTTCCTCTATTTTGACAATTTGGTATGTGATCCTCCTATCTTTCTCTGCTCCTGACCCAAAACATCTTCTGTATAAATTTCTCTACAATAATTATTCAAATCAATAATAGTTGTGTGTGACATAAGAAGTTCTTTTTCATAAAAGTTTAATAGATGTCAATTTTATTAACCATAAATAAATCTTATGGCTATTGTGATGGAGAAAGAAACATTCTCAAGCCAACTGCTCTTCCTGATTCCAATTTTTTTCTTGCATGTAACATATGCACCTTACCCTATTTTCTCAGATAGATGAAATCTTATTATGTAGATTGGAATACTTTTGTTCTGAATGGATAATCTACATTATTGAAAAAACACAATTGAATATGCTTCATTATATTTGGGAGATCAAAAAGAAGTATCATTATAACAAGGAACTTTGAAAGCAAACTAAAAAAAATTATCGATAAAAATAATAAACTACAATGTTTATTGATGACTCTTGCTTCACAAGAAATATGCTATTTCTTTATGATATGCTTTAAGATTGATAGGATATAATAAAATAGTACCTACTAATAGTATATTTTGAAAAACTGCAAGATTACACAATATTTGCACTATTCAGCCATTTAAATTTGAATTTTGTATATTTTTGTTTTCATAAGTCTTTAGATATTACTTACATTTCAGACAATAAATAACATTAATTTACTTACTGGCATATAAATAATCATTTTTTAAAGAAGCAAATATTTATCACATATTATTATAACAAAATTCAAAATAATTTTTTTTTATTATTGTTTTAACTCTTTACATAATCTAATACTATTTAAGTGCATAGACGTCACAATATTGTTTTCGCTTGATTCTGAACTCAGCATATTTTTCAATTGTTCCTAACATTCATCTAGCAACCAAAACTTTTTATTGCCCAAGAATGAATAAGTATATTCTATTAAGGTTATGGATTGTTTAGTTTATTGTTTAACAGTCATTTCGTCACATGAAGGTTAATTACACCAGGATCTACAATGACGAGGAATTTAAAGTGAATTCCAAACCAATGCACACATCCAAGCCTGAGACAGGATTTGAACCATGAACTGTTGAACCGAAAACCAGGGTGCTACCCATTCAGTAACCAGATCAGCAATATCCGATTAAAAAGATTCAAATCTTATAAAAATATCTTCATTTTTTAATCCAATAATTATTATTAAATTAAATTTATATTTTAAAACTTATTTTAAAATCTATTAATTATTTTCAACCCTTTGAACTAGATTTTTTAAATTTTTCTTTGGGTTAAAATCTTACTATTTCATACTTTTATTTGAACTTTTACTGTTAACTGATATTATTAATATTTTTAATTCATGATCAGTTACATAGCTTTGTGTTTACATTTGCTCATTTTCAAGCAATTTTTGTTTTGATGACAATTAAGGATTTTTGTTTGGCTATCGATTTTTTTCTGCACAAAACAATCAGTTGCAATCAGAATATGATTGGGTTTTACCCAGCTTGGCAATCAATCGCGATCACAACTTGGCGAGAATCAAAGGGGCACCCAAAAGTAAAGTCTAACCAACTTCAGTTATCAAAAAATTTTTCTTTGATTAAAAATGCTAATATTTTAGTTCTATATGTAATTTTGTCAACAACCAGAAATACTTTCTTTAGGAATTTACAACATAATTTAAAGAAGTATTAATTTTATTACATTCAATTTAATAATATTTTGGATTAGAATCTCGATAATATTAGATCATATGACATTTGTGTTATACATTCATATTAACTTGTTATTTATTTTGTTGCTTTTCTAAAACAAAATAAGTTTATATGCATTATAGTATTTGGATTATGACGCCTATTTCTAAAACAAAAAATGCTTGAGATACAGTATGTTAAGTAAGAAAAAATTTAAATAAAATAAATTGATTACAAAGCATTTAACTCTTACCTTTGAGTAGTCACTAGATAATAGTTCAAATTGCACAGCTTCAGCATCAAAACAGCGTTCAAATTTCATAGACAGATTATTTACATCATAACATCGGATTCGAGGTTTATATAAACCAGAAGCGATAATGAATTTTCCATCACGTGAAATTTTAATACCGGTACTAACACCTGGCATCTCGAAATCTTGAATAAGTTGAATCCGACGTCTTATATCGACATCCTTTTTTTGTAGCATGCGTCTTTTTCTTTCTGAAATCCATTCTGGTACAGATTTACCACAGCTCAAATTGTACAATTTGACATTATTAGAACTTGAAACTTGCATTGTGAAACAAAGTTAAGATTTAAAATCACCAGATCGAAAAAACGTATTCCACCCAAATAGATAATTATTTATAGGTATAAAAATGTAAATATTTTAAAAATAAATTATTATTGTTGCAACAAACCTGATCATGCTTTAATAAATATAACTCATGCCGTAAGCACATGTAACAACGACCGAGATGTGTAATATTTGTAAACAAACTTTTTTTAGAAGTAGCTAAGAGTTGAGTAATTCCTTAACTGGAAATTATTAAAAAGAAGTAGAAATTAAATGAAAATTGGAAAATAATATGTTTTAAAATATATTTAAATATTTATCTAATAAGTTTTATTGCAAACATATATTATAAAGTATATTTGGATTTTTAAAAGAATCCTTATTCAAATTTTCTTTTTAAATTAATAAGAATCAAGAATAAATAAGCAGTATAGCTCATAACTTCCTATTGGTACTTTTGTAGGCGTGTTGAGCTTACAATATTAAATGAGAATTTTCATTGGTTTTACCTTCCGCTAGGAAATATTGAAAATCGCTTCATTGGTCGAAAATTCCACACCTCCTATCCGATTCGATTATAAATTAGGTCTTAAATTTTTTATTAAAAGTCTTGTGTAATTTAATTAATTCTGAAAATACTCACGAATTTGATTGTTTGATTTGAAAATTTACTGAATAATTTTTCTACTATGCATTTAAGAATAACTGTTCTCAACAACGATTTTACTCCTCCTTTAATGATTAATTATGCTCTGTGCAGGACGAAAACTTTGTTCAACAACTTCTTTTGGTTTTTGAAGCCGTAACATGAAGGTCGTGATTTTTTGAGAATAATAATGAAAATGATCCTAAAATTTTCTTCTGTTAAATTTCATTTTAGCTCTGTCAGGTGCTCTAGTTATAAAACAGGTTTGTCTTTTAACAATTTATTTGTACTTAATTTTTAAAGTATTTTCTGAAAATACCATTTTCTTATTTGTACAGTTTCATAATCCTGTTGAACACGTAAATGAATTATTTTACCTTTTAAGAAATTTGCTGTTTCAGAAGCTGAAACTTTCATTTATATTTATTGATCACTAAATAATAATTTATTTATACCTCGTAACAAAATAAATGATTGGATTTTAAACTTTACAATACTTTAATTAATACTTATGATCTAGTTTAATTATATTTTAGTATTTTTAATTCATTTATAAAAATTGAGAAATTTATTGAGTTTTTTTCAAAAATTCCTTAATTTGTTACTTTTATAAATTGTCTTATAATTGACGAAATTAATGTAATCTAAAAATTAAAATTAATTATTTTGAGTTATTTTAAAAATACCTTAATGAGCTTTGCTTATAAAGTTTTCATAATGTTTATTCATGAATATATTTATATTTTATAACAGCCATCTTATAATGTGATAAGCAGCTTTGAGTGGCTAAAAAGATTTTACTATCATTTTGGAATGGATTATTTTTTATGAATATTTGCTATGAATATGGTAAAATATTTTGTAATTTGAATACCACGTATCTTTTAATGGCATTAAATTTCTCAGAAATTCTTGTATCTGAATAAATTTAAAAAATTACTTATTTATGATTCTAGCATATCTAAATATAATGCAGTTACTATACAGTTTATGTTAATAATAAATGATAGGAATTAATAAAGATATTTAATTGTAATAGAAATTTTTATTGCTGTATAAATTTTCCTAGTGAATTAATTATTAAAATAAGAATTTAGTGTGAATCTAAACAAGGATAACATCTTACAGATAATAATAGTCAGCAAGATAAAACTCTTGATAGAAAAAATGTGTGCAAATTGTTTGGAGATTATATAAATTGGCTTAACATGTCAAAAAGATGAATTAATGTAGAAGTGAAAATAGCAAAAGCAAATATTATTGGTATAGATTAAGTATAACCCCTCATGCCTATTTTTGAATTTTTTTTGGTGACTAAAAGGTGAGATAAGTGTAACATAATGTGTTGAAGAAATGTAATTGTGATTTATTAAATTCATGAAAAAGCTTATCTGAATAATAAATTGAAGTTTGATAAATAAGAAATATATATTCTTAAAAATATTGAGATTAAAAAAAAAAGAAAAGAAAATATAAGAATATTATTTTAAATAAAAAAAAAAAAAAAGCAACAAAATTTTCTAGATTTCTTCACAATGACATATAATGCCAGGGCTGCCAAAATAGAATTTTGTACATAATTCTTATTATTCTCCATCTCTATGATGTTTTAAGAACCAGGTTGTCAGATAAAAAGTGAATCTGCCAAAAATATAACCAAACTCAAAAATTGGCTCATATATTTTGTATGGCTTCTGTGCCATATTATTTGAATGTTTTGATGATTAAACACTGAAAAATCCAGTATTTTAATGGATTAAAAATTAAAGAAATAAAATCCCCATAAGGATTAGTCATCATGAGTATCTTGATAAATTTAAATTGTATATATTAAATAATATTTATAAATAATATATTTAACTATACTTGTAATAAAAATAACATAAAAAGGAAGAAATATATTTTTCTTTGAAAGGTATGTATAAAGTGGATGTTGTAAAACATTTTTAAGAAAGTTTAGGCTTTATATGTACATGTCAAAAATAAATAAAATTATTGCTAAGCATTAATTAAGTGAAATTTGTAACTAAAATAGTTTTGTAAGTATTTGTTTTTGAATATGTGAAAATTATTTTAAATGCATATAGGTATTTTTAAAATGGCTAACATTATTTTGAAAGTACTACAATTATGAATTTTGTTATATAGTATTTCAATATGAAACATATAACTATTTTTGGTGGAATTTGGAACTTTTCAGGTGAATTTTGGTTGTTTTACTGAGGATTCCTAAATAACTCTTATTAATGTTATCACTCCTTAAACGCATGTTTGGTATGGTAGACTATAAAAAGAAATTTAAAAAATTAGTATCAAACAAAGAAATTAGTAAAGGAAAATCATATTTTCTTGAATTAGGTTAAATATTAATTAAAAACTGAAAGGCTTAAAAATGTAACAATTTATTTGAGGATAATATTAGAATAATAAAAAAAATTGCTTATATAAATACAGTTATATTTCTTAAAATAATTCCCTGTTTGGCGAGTTTTCAAAAATGCCTATGCCATGGCAAAAATTCTACTATTTCAAAGTGAAACTTAATTAGCGACCAATAAAAAGACTAAAACAAAAGAGTACTTAATGCGCATGCGCGAAAAAGTGCTTCAAATAAACAAGTTTGCAAAAAAGGGGACCTAAACTGCAATTTAACCAAGTTGATTATTTCTATAGTACTAACTATTTTATATAATTTTATGGTGTAATAGTTAAAAAATTTTTACTATAACTATCTTATGACACCAAATTATTTTAGGTGGTGTTATTGAAGCATATTGGAAAAAGGTCCGTGAAGGAGAATTAACTGTTGATAAAACACAGTTAAAAGTTACTGGAGTCTTAGAAAATTTGAGAGAAAAATTAGTTTCGTATGAAATTGTTAAACCAAGTATATTTTCCAAGGTAAGTTTGTTTACATTAAATATTTTGACCTTTTTTTTATTGTTTTAATATATCTGAAATAATTCACAAAATTAAAGTTTTTTTTTTATATCAGGCAGTGTGACAACATTACCCATGAACCCTCTTATTACCTAATAAAATTTTCAAAATTCATTAAAGAAGGTTCATTCCATTTTAAGTGTTCTTATGCTCTTTTGAATCCTGTTATCACTGTTTCAAGAAATTGCTGTTACAGTGGTGCGAAAATTACTACCTACTGTCAGAAAAGAGATTTAAGTGTTGAAGATTTCCCATATGAATCTTTATCTTTTGTGAATGATATCCTACACTGGGTCTGACGTATTCTTGTTGAAAATGTAAATGGGTTTGAAATAAATATTATACGATAAACTATTTTTTTTTCCATTGTATGTTTGACATATTAGGCTTTCAATTGTTAAAAATTTAAGACACATACTTATGTATGTAGAATAAATTTAGTTTGTTTTGTAAACTTTGATATGGCATATATTTATCACCGAAACTCTCATCTGCAATTATAGTTTAAAACAATTGCATAAATTTCCTTGATTTATTTTATTCTTATGTATCAAAATACATATTTAAAATAACAGATTTTTTTAAACTGATGAAATGTAATTGACTATAAGAAAAATTATAAGCAATAAACTAAGTATGTTCAAAATTATTTTTTAAAACTGCATACCTGATATTAAAAAGTAAATAAAATACTTTAAACTAATAATTCTTGTTTATAAGCAAATACATGTAAATTAGGGAAGTTATAATTGACTAGTTTTAAAATAATCTGTATGTTAACAATGTTAGTGATTTTTTATAAATATTTTGTGTTATCATTAATTTTGATATTCATCAGATTAAAATATATGCTCTTTTATCATTTTAAGAAAAATAGCTTAAAACTATAATTTTTCTTTCTGCATTTCTGTGGCTAAGTTTGAAAGGTTTACACAATGAATGTTGAGAGATCAATCTTGAGTTGAAATGATCACTACTTTGATATATATTATTCAGATTAATTTTTTTATAAAGTTGTTTTGTTATACAATTAATTATAAAGTTCTGTTCATTTCTCAATGACTGGGAGTTTGAATATTGTCTATTCAAAAATGTGCTGGTATTAGTCTCTGAAAATGTTTCTGTGGAATTCTTATCTGGGAAAAAAAAAAAAAAAAAAAAAAAAAAAAAAAAACCCCAACTGTAATACTAAATATAATCTTGTCTTTTGTGTGTTGAACTTTATATAAAAGATGTTTATTAAATTATCTTTAAAAAAGTTCTAAATCAGAGTTTATTTTAATTTTGTGCTGAAATTAAAACTGCTTAGTGTAAATACTGACAACTATAAAGTAACCTTCCTAAACATTCAAAGCATCTCATTTTATGGTTGAAAATATTTTCATTTTATCTCTTTTTTTACTCGCATGTTCATCACAGAAGATCAAAAAAGTACAAGGTCGCTTCTGGAATATGTCCATAAACAATAGGCCTTAAATGTCACAATGTCATGCATACATAATTTTAAGAATCGTTTAATATGTTGGGTGTTTGATGCCTAAGTTAATTAAATATCAATCTCTAAACTAGCAATTTTGATTTGGATGGATCAAAGATAATCATATTATTAGGTATTATATTTGCTAAAAATTTGTGGACACTATGTTCTATTTTTTCAAGTATTATGAAATTCGGAAACAGTTGATCCACACAGGTGTCAGCCTATCAATTTATTTATTGTTAAAAATTGCGAAATGCTTCAAATTATATATTCAGAAAATATTTATGAAATGCTAAGTATAGTTTCTTATTAAAAGGTAATTGATAGTATTTGGATGGTTTTTTCCAGTTGTAAAAAATAGTTTGACTATGAAATATTTCTTACTATAATTATTATTGTAAACATAAGTAAGTTTAAAATCCAATTTTGAGTAAAAAATTATCTAAAAAAAAAATGTGGCTAAGAAAAAAATTGACTTCTGCAAACTGTCAAATAAAATTTGCATGTTTAAATTTTAAAAAAACATGCTATGCAATTATCTTGTTACAAATCACAATATTTAAAATTTACATAACCTTATGATTTATCAGAAAGAAAAAAAAATAATTTTAGAATGATCCGATAAGCTTAATTATCTTCAAATAACTCCAATAAAATAAAAATTATTAATTCTAGAGAATATCTGAATCAATCAGAATTTGCAATAAACTTAGAATTGTTACTTGTTTTGCATGTTATACCATATATTAAATAAATCAGGAAAATGTATAACATA
The DNA here is from genome assembly GCA_026290005.1 of Latrodectus geometricus. NCBI lineage: Eukaryota > Metazoa > Arthropoda > Arachnida > Araneae > Theridiidae > Latrodectus > Latrodectus geometricus. The sequence continues at coordinate 11,512 of JAPDSC010044076.1, forward strand.
GTTTGTTAATATTCTGTTTTCACACCTGAAATCTTTTTATTAGGCATTTATCTTTTTTCGTACAGTAACATTGTATATAACAAAATGCACTGCATCAAGATGTCTCTTAAATTTCTATAATGGTTCTTTTTAATGTTTTTTTATTGATAGCCTTTGTCATTTTCCGTGTATGTCATTCATTTATTTCTGCTCCTGATTTTTCTAAAAAATGTAAAAACAAGTGTTGAATAATTTATGTGTGTGACTGAATTCATTGTGTTTCACATAAAAATTATGTTTAATTTTGTTGACTAATTAGACTTAATTTTCATTTCAGAAAAACAATCGCTTTGCAGTAGTAAAATTGATTATTTTAAATGATCATACTTATTGTTCACATAATTTTAAGTTTTTTTTTTTTTTTTTTTTTTTTTTTTTACCATATTACATTTTATATTAAATGTAAGTATTTGAAATCTGATATTGTGTATTCTATTGAAAGACTTTAATTTAAATACATGAAGTTTTTTAAAAATATGAATGATTTTCATATGAAATACATCTATAAAGTTGTTAATTATGCTTATTTTACTTTAGGATCTCAACGTATAACTATAAATTATTGATAAATTTCTTCCTCTAAAAATAATGTTTTAATTTTTACTACCATATTATTTATCAAAATTAGAAGTTTTAATGTTTATAAGCATGATCAATTATTTTTTAATTAAGTATGTGACCAAATTGAATACTTATTAGTCAATTGTCACACAAGTAGAAAGATATAATAATAAAAATTATACAAATTATCTGGCCATTGAAAATGTAAAAATATTCCATATAAGATTTTTTAGATTAGGGGAAACTTTATATACATTTTTAATGAAATATTAGACTTAAATTTTGTTAATTCCAATGTTTCATTTCTTTTAGATTGTTTTATTTTTAACATAATTTTATTCATTGCATAATGAACTTTTTAAGAAAATTTTAAAGAAATTTGTTTTGGTTCATATTTTATACCTTTATATAGGACATGAACCATTTATTTGTGAAAAGTGCACTTTTCTAATAAAATTTTGACTGAAGAATAATGATTGAATCTTTTTGCAAAAATAGTTGTAATTAATAAGTTCATAATAAAAATTTTTAACATGTGCTCTCTGTTTTAAACCAAACAAAGTAAAAAAAAGTAAATGAAGTTTATGTAACCTCCAAAGCACTAATGGGTGACTTTCCAAAATGAATCATTTAGCTTTTATTAGTCTTAAAACATTGATACTTAGATTTTCTTTTTATTATAATCTTTATAATGAATAAAAAGTTGATTTAATAAACTAAAAACATTTTCTTATAGTTACATTTTCACAATTGATCAAATTATTTGTTTTTGAATATAATTATATATTAAATGTAACTCATTTTATTATATATAGATGTTTGGAAAAGAAAAAAAGAAACCTCCCAAGGGAATATATCTTCATGGATCAGTAGGTAAAGTAATTTGGCAATTCTTAACATTAATGTTAGTTTTTCTCTGTATTCCAATTATTTTGCAAAAATAAACATATTTTTGAAAAGTTGCTTTATTTATGAATAAATAAAATTTTTGTGCTGTAATAAATTTTAAATTGCCTGTTGTAAAATGTCTTTTAAATTTATAATTTTTATATTTGTATTGAGAATATTTTTTAATATTCTGAATAAAAGATATAATAATATATAAAGACTTGTGAATATTTGTGATACACATTCCTAAGTTATTTAATAAAAAATATTCATTTTAACAATATCTCATTACAAAAGAAGTCAAATTCAGATTTACTATTCAATTATGTGGTTAGCATTAGGTTGGGGAAAAAGAAATCCATTATTTTTACATGAACTTTTTGTAACTTCTTTCAGATTCGCTTTGTAAAAAGGTTTAAAACAGTTTTCATGTAGATTTTTAGGTCTTGTGCGAAGGTACGACTGCTGACATGCTGTCAAGTTTGATAATTTTTGATATTTTATAGACATTCTCGATGATGTTGTATCCATGCAAGGTGCATCTTTAGCATCCAAATACCCAAACGGAATCAACGAAACAAAAATTGTACGTAACTTGTTGTTACAGTCTTATATAGGACGATAAGCACCATTCACAATTTTAGCCACCCGGCTATCTTTTTCACTGTTACAAGAGAAAAACGAAAATGTATCGAATTTTCTGTTTGTTGTCTTCCATTTTTAAAACCTTGTACTTGTAACTGAATTAATCAAACAAAAAACCGCAAGAGGATATTTTAGTGTCAAATGTCACCTTTCCAACGAGCATAAATCTGAAATTGTTTGATAGATACCTCACGAGATATCGATCACTACAGATATCTACCGAAAAAAATGGATTACTTTTTCCCCAAACTAATATTTTAATTAATACAAGATATGTTCATAAATTATTTAAATGGATTAAGTTTAGTTAAAGAGAATGTGAAATCCTACAGTTAGTAGTTTTTCACATCAAATGTTATGTAGGTTTTTCACCAATCTTCTATTTTAAACATTTCATTCTTTTATTTGAATACCAGGATTTCAAATGCTTTACTTTATTTACTTAACCACTTAAAGGCTTCTAAATTCTAGGAAATTAATTTCACACAGCTTGTTAAAAATGTCTGTCACAAAATACTTAGAGTAACTATAAGTATCAATGCAGATATTCATGCTTCATCAATAGTGTATACATAATCGTTTTTTTTTTTTTTTTTTTTATTTATTTTTTTTTTTATTTATTTATTTATTACTAAAGCAAGGCTCACTTTTTAAAAATGCAGCTTGTGTAATGCTGTTGAGAAGTGGATAACATCCAAACAATAAAGATAAATCATTTTTATTGATACCCAGTTTCTAATTAACCGAACTAAATTTCACTAATCTTAGAAAAAATCCAGTGTAATGCTCACATTCTTATATAAAATTATAGCGAATGAAGTTAAATCACAAACCTATATATCATTAATTTTCAATTAACCCAACAATAGCATATACTTAAAAAAAAAATGTATATATAGTGTAACAAAACAAGAGTTGACAACCAAGCAATAAATATATATGTTTAACATAAACAAATAAACAATATCTGCTTCTAAAATATTTCACTTTAATTAATCATGCCTGTGAGTTTGTAGTTGAATTATAAAAACTGATGTTGTAAATATTACTATGCTATTATAAGTATTAAGTACAAACATTGAATAACTAATATTATAATTACAATGTCAAAATGTCAAATTTTATAATTAAACAGCAAACATCTCAAATGTTTCTACTCCATTACTGTGATTTAGTTAGCAAATTTGAATCAACTAAATTATGTATATTTTGTATTGAAACAAAGTATTCATCAAACTGTCGCTTGTTGAAATATCAACACCAAAAAAAAAAATAGTCTTTTCAATCATTTTATAATTTAATTTAAATAACTTTCAAAAAAAATTTTATTAAGTTTTGATATTTTAAAAATAAAACTTTTTAAATAAAATAAAACAATATTCCAACCTAAAATTTCAATTTCAAATTAAAATATGCTACACTTATTTCAACAATTCCTAAATAGCTTTACAAATAATTAAAGGAAATAAATGATTATTATTCAGTACTTTGAAATTTGTCGCAGAATCTCAGGTATTTACCGTATTTTCCTGTATATAATCCGCGGCCATTTTGTTTCGGCGAATAGTCTAAAATATGTACTGCTGATAATATAAGTGTCACATAAAATGAAAAAATGCACAGTAGGATTAAAAATTTAATAAATTGTATAGAAAAAAAAGCATTTATTATGAAAAATATCAGTCTAGATCCAGTTTATCGCAAAGTGCGATAAACTTGAGATGAAAGCACGAGATCGATCAAAAGCGATAATTTTGAGAAGAGTCTTGTGAAACTTATCGATATTTAGCTTCTAATAACTGTTAAAACGATGTTAGACATATTTAAATTAATATATATTTGCTTCGTTAATATTTAAATTTAAAAAATGGATTATTTACAAATTGCGTATTTTATACAATTTTTTTTATACCGCGCGTGTTTTGTTTTTCACTTCACATTAACATATTTGACGCCATTGTTTTTATTTGCTTTCTCTATAGCTTTTAATTTAAAATCAGCTGTGTAACTTAAAAATTTTCACTTTCTTATGACAATATATGAATTTGAATATTTTCAAAACAAAACAGCTCGCGTCAAGGCAAATTACAAAGTGACGTTAGCGAATTTACAACCGTAAAATCATTAAGAAGAACCGAATTCGTTTTTGAACGTAATTTCACAAAGCCGATTATAGTTTAAATAACTCGGGTGTGTCCTGGTTTTTTTTTTTTTTTTTATGTATTATTTTACCAGTTATTTATTTTATGAAACAGAGTATTTCTTTCAAAACTTTCTTGTAAGCTTTTCTGATGGAGAATGTTTTTTATCAGATAATCCTCGGTGGCGTATAATATGCACAACAAAATTCAGAACTTTTATAACACATAATCCGCGGATTATATACAGGAAAATACGGTAATACCATTTTGAAATTAGTCGTATGAAAACTAGTCTGGCACAGTAATCTATCAGTTTGATATGTTTGACACTAGGCAGATTTAGGATTTAATCAAAGAGAATCACAATGCAATTATATTAATAATTTTTTTTTTCAAAATTTTGTATTGTTTAAATTATCGTCTGTGTTTTTGAATTACATATGTATTTCTTCACTTGTTGGTATCCATAGGATGTAAATTTGGGTCATTTTATATACTTTCTTGAATACTATCGTTGAAGATAATTTTCATTAGATTAGATTTAAAGAAATCATTCGTGAGATTATTTGGACTGGCTACCTTGCATGCCATTTAAAATACGAACATTTAATTCCTACTTTGAATTTGTAGTTGAATTGTTAGTGCTCTAACCTTAATTAAGTAGTTCACTTGCTTGATTCCCACTGCATATATGGATATTTTTAGAGATTGGGAATAGACTTTAAACTGGTACCAATTATATATGCTCTTATCTTTAAAAAATAAAAAGTAAGAAAACCAAAGTTGTTGTTGTTTCTAATGACACTTGGCAATGCCTAGCCCGCCTGCCAAGAGGCGAATGAAATCAGAGAGGAAGCGCCTTCCATTTTTGAATAGAACATCCTCATACAAAGGTGGAAGTACAACTTTTGGCTCATAGATGGCAGCACCATCTGAATCTTTCAATTTAGAGATTGAAACCAGTGAAGACCCAAAGCCTGGCTCCAACCACCCCCAGAGGTATTAATTTGGAATGGGAACATGGAGGACATTGCAACCTGACAGATTTTACGTGTCCTAGTCACCATTAGTGAACACAACGGATCTTCGGCTAAGCCGGGATCCGAACTCACAACCTTTTGGTAATAAGAACGATGCCCAAGACAACCAGACCACCACAGCCTCACAGAAAACCAAAGTAAAGCAATAAACCCAAATCTTATTTCTGCTTTCCCCCCTAATAAATGCAAATAAAATATTATTTGCTGTTTAGTATAAATATTGTAGACATAATTAAATGAAATCTTTTGATTTGTATTAATAGTCTAATACACTAATAATACTATTTTATTGTATAACAATCAAGGACATTTTTGTAGACTTATTTCATATCCATTTTATGCATTAGTTAAATACAAAAAATAAGTCAATAAGCATGATATGATCTATTTGAATAATTTTTTTTTTTATGTAATAAAAATAGTATTTAAATAAATTCAGTTTAAAGAAAATTCGTAATAAATGTTCTTAATTAAAATTTATGAAATTATAGGATGTGGAAAAACTATGCTGATGGATTTGTTTTATGAAAAGTGTCCCTTAGAAAAGAAAAGGCGAACTCATTTCAACTCTTTTATGCTAGATGTCCACAACCGTTAGTATTTGCTTCAGCTTTTATCACAGGTGGACAATATCTCAGTTTGTTTAAAAAAATCTTATTTTTTTTAACTCCATTATTTTTATATTATTTCTTTGCATATTTTAATAATATTAAAAATTTAAACTCGATTTTTTTTTTTAATCAAATATTTTAGTACATAATTTAGTTTTTATGTATTTTTCCATCATAATTGTTTTAGTTGATTGTTCAAAATAAACCTGTTTCTTCTGAAATTACCTTCATAAATTGATGAAAATCACTTTGTTATGCATGTTTTATATGAAATAAAATAAATATTAAAATTTTAGATCTCCTACAATACCCTATTTAATGTAACTTAGTTTTTCCTAGAATTTTTTTTCTCAATTTTTATTTCAGTTTATAAAAGGATACTGTTAAATTAATTCATGAATATCAGAATTCAAAATAAGTTATCTTTTCATTTACATATAATATTTCTCTCTTTATCTGTTTTATATATTCATATACACTGCTAGCCTCCCAAATACAACATCAAAAGACCAGAAATATCACAACAAAATTAATTTGGCAGATAACATGCTATACAAAGTTCAAATGATAGAAATTACAGCCATGTGAAGTGTTGGTGATACAAATTATATATTTAGTATACCTGCCAATTGGTAATAACACTACCACATACCTCAGTGTAGAATTAAAAAATTTTGAATGTATCCTTGGGTACATAACAGTCCATGCTACTTTCACATAAAGCCAAAGTTGATCTGGAATTGAAAAAAAGGTGCATTGTGCCCCAATTGTTGTGCAAGCATGGACCACATGT
>JAPDSC010044079.1:0-18364 GCA_026290005.1 Latrodectus geometricus
GTTACTTATCAGAAAAAGCAAAACTCTTCTGGGAAAAATTTCTCTCCAAATATTTTCTTACAATTTCCATATTTTTGCTTTAGAGACCGTTCCCAAATTTTGAGAAAAAATGAGAATCATCTTTCCTCTCAGAATATTTCTTCTTCATTAAAATTGCTTAGAATTGAAAAAAAAAAGAATATAAACAAAAATATCTCACATTTTAATGATAGTGTTTTCTAGCTTAAAATGCATTTTGACCTAGCAAAATATAGTAGTTTAAAGCTAGCAAAGCTGAAAACTCAATTCATATAAAGTTATTTTCCAAATAAACCTTTAAAAAGAGCATGTACTTAAGATAAACTAATAACCACATTTAAAAGAAAAAAAATGCACTTATCTGAAACAATATATTCATCGTAACAATATATTGTTTCTAAGCACAAATATAAACTCTGCTATTGTTGATACTTCGAAAAGTAACGTAGAAGCATACTAAATTTTCATATTAAATAAAAGAACCTAAGTATCTCAAACAAATTACTACAAATCTTCTCTTTAGTTTTAACTAACACTTTGGTGTTTTATATGTATATTGAATTAGTTTTTCCTTCCAAAACAGATTTAAAAAATGCAAAAAACGAGAATTAGTATTTCTTAAATTAAATTTTCGGCAGATGTTTTATGAAAACCGAATGAAATAAGTAGGATAAATAAACACAAAAATTACAGCTGTTTTTATAATTTATTTTATTAACAGCTTTATTTGGTAAATTTTATACTTTCTAAGAGTAAGCAGATTATAATAACAATGTTTATTAATGGAACCCAATATAAAAAAGTTTTGCCTACAGAACTCCGTTCAATTTATTTTAAATTATGTATATAGCACTGTAATTAAAAGATTTTGAAAAATTCTACAAATACTGTGAAAATTAAAAATAATTATAAAAGTAACACTTTCAATATGAGTTATTACTGTAAATAAGGTTGTTATCTTTATTTCTGTACTTTTCCAAATGGAAAGAATTTAAAATACATCTTTAACATCTATAACAAAAGATGTTATAATTATAAAGTAATAAAATAAATAGTATTATAAATATGTCACGTTTATAATATTGAAAAAAGCAACATAATTTTTAAATGCATTTCAAAATCCTTATAATTTCAGCATTTTTTTTTGCCCTACAATAATTAAAATGGTGGTCATAATTTTAAGAAACTTAAGACTTTATAATTAAAAGTAATTAATTGCAATACATGATTATTTATGTAGATTATTACGATCAATATATATAGTAAGAACACAAATTGGTAAAAATAAAACGGTATTAAATTTCCTTGCACAAAATATTGCTCTTGTAGCAATATACTAATCTCGTTTTCATTTGTTCATTGATTAAGACTGAAAACATAACACGACATGTGCAACTTCCGAGTCATTTCTTTTTTTCTTATCCTTTTATTGTTGATTTGTCTATGATCATTTTGTCTCATATGAATAAGAAAAAATCGCACGATGTTGAGTAGCTACAGAATCTATTCTAACAATGTTAACGAGTTTCGAGCCAGACGCTCGAATGTAATTAAGCTATGTTTGTACTCAATTTTATTAACTCTAGGCCTTTGTTAGAATTCTGTCCATAGAATTTTTCAAAGTTAGTTCTTCTGATATCCTCCTGACATTGGCTTGCGAAATAGAAAACAATGCACTCGAATGATGTAGATTTTCCTTATTTAGCACACTGTCTTTTGTTTCTCTGATATTCATAGGTTTTCTTGTATCAAAATTCCTGATTCTTAAATTAATTCTCTTAGTCTCTAGCAGCAAACTGTAATATTTATAAGTTATTTCATATCTTTGGGAACATTTTGAAAAATTGGCAGAAAAAATTTATTACAGCTTATCATAAATTTCTTTCATCGACAAATTAAATAAATTTATTTCTTGGTGGCATTTGAAGTATTTACCTAGTCTTTACCAAACAAAGCGAGATATAATAATAATTGAACATAAACTCATTACTAACACATTTAACGTAACAATTTTGTACCGGGCTATATAAGAATATTTGATATAATTTATGTTCAATTAATTATAAATTTCCAAGGGAAGATGTTGTAGAAAAATTTAATTAATTATTTCATAAAACAATTATGTAAAAAATTTTACTTTAACTTGTATTTTAATGCAAATGTTTTTATAATATACTCAATAATAGAAGATTATATTTTTTAAAAATATTACTACACATTTTAATTTAATTTGGATTGCAAAAATTGGCAGCTAATCTAAAGCAAAACTAAATTAAAAATCGTTGAATTTGTTAATATAATTTGTCCAGAAAAATCAGAGTTTATTTTAATGAATTGTAGATTTAAGGTATGATAAATAGGAGAGTGAATAAATTAGTTTAAAGCAGTGTTACAATTACAATAGTTTTACGCATTTAAATTTTTTCCTCTTATCAAGAAATCCTGAAATAATTTGTATAAGGTTAATTTGAAAATAATTTTTGAGATTATGAAAGTTTTACAGAATTTATAAGGGTTAGAAGTTAATTTGAATCTCAATATTCATTAGCGTTTTCGAATGAATAGAAAAACGACTATTTTAATTTGGATATTTTTTTTTTGTTTTCTTGTCAACAAAGATAACACTGATCATTTTAAACGTCCTTTTTTGGTCCAGAAATCATTTCTGCAAACATGCAACATAAGCACAAAGCGAATTTCATTTGTAAAATCTAGTAGGATGTATAGTATAATTTACCAAAATTTTGTTAAACTTATGATTCACGTCTTCTTTTTGGATGTTTCATGTTTTTGAAATTTTAATCAAGGATTATTTCCAATTTCAAGGGGCTATTATTTTTCTACTTACTACCAATTTATATTTGCTAAGAAGATTCGTGATTCATATATTTCAGACTGACAGTATATTTCTTCAATAGTTATTGACATTTAACATTGAGAACTTAATTTAAATATAATGCGTTGCTTACAACTTAAAAAAAAATGATTGAACTCTGCATTAGAGAGAAATATATTTACAATAAAAGATGCTTTTTAATACCAGAACACTAATTAACTGTCTCAATAGCATTATTTTTGATAAGTTAATTTTTTAAATAATAAAAAGAAATTATTATGAAGACATTAAACACACAAAAACGTTTAGAGAAAAAAATTTCTTCTCCAAAATAATTTCATATTTTTAAATGAAAGATATTTAAAATACAGAACATATTTTCACATTACTGAACTAAAAATATTTTTTAAAATATGTTAAAGGAGACAAAATCAGAGGAGATCACTTCTACCATACGCTTCGGCATGGATTCAAAGAGACATCGGATGTGTTCTTGGGGTACAACTGACCAAGCAGCTTCCACAAGTTTCCGAAATTGATCTGGTGTGGTATCTGGGGGGTATTATCTGGGTCAATCATTGAGCAACCATGGATCACATGTTTTTTATCGGCGAAAGACAGGAGAAACAGGAATCAGGAAAGCATTTCAATCAGGTGATTGACGAAGAAACTAACAATGCGTGCCACGTGTGGTCATGCAATATCCTGTTGAAATATGACTGCGGGCAAGACTGAAGTAAAGGAAACATAACTATATTTGACACCTTTGACGGAGATGTTTTTCTGGTTGCTTAATGTACCGACAATGAGTACTATAGGAGTGTGAGAGTGACATCTAATACCACACCATAATACCCGGTTCAGGACAGTGTGACGGTACATAGCGCAGCTGTTCAGCATCCCCTCTCCATGGTGCCTCCAGAATAGAATGCAACCATCAATGGTGTTGCAGACAAAAACGTGATTTGTCAGTAAAGACAATTTAATCCCATTCTACCGCCCACATACTTCTTTCATCGCACCATTGACAGAGAAATCTGTGGTTCTGCAACAAGGGTAGACGAAGCAATGAACGTCTTGCGGATAGACAACTTTGTTATAAGCATCTTCGAACGTTACACGAAAACGCTGGATAATGCACTACAGATTGAATGTGCTGTGCTATGGTTCGTTATGTGGTTGAGTGCTTTGTCACTGCCAAGCACGCAATTTGCCTGTCATCTCGTGAAGTAGTGCACTGATATGGATGCGAGGAAACACATCAGTTTGTTGTACTTGATTGCATCCAATGATCACATATCTGCATTATAGTTGTTTGCTTTCGTCCAACACGACTATCGATTTCCTAGAATTTTAATCGACAATCTCAGTAGGCCACTATCATATCTCCGACGAACTCGGAAAATTGACTCAAATCTCTTGATCACTCTTGTAAGGCACAATTGATCATTGTAAAAAAAATACATGAATCAAATTAAAAAAAAACACACATAGTTGTGGAACTTGAGATCGTTGAAATCTCCAAGCCTTAAATTGCGTTTTGAAATTAAGTTTGAATTAACTAAATAATACCTAAAACAACCTACTCACTATTTTGAGAGAACTTGACAATTGTGTTTTTATAACAAATTACGTTAATCATGTTAAAATAAAATTTAGACTTCTTCAAACATGAAGATTATTTTTAGATATTTTATTATGAAAAGTTAATTTATCAAATTTTTTAAAATATTGGCTGTTAAATAACTTTATTAATCAATAAGACAAACGGATATAAAAACAAAATTAACAAATTATTAAATTTTTTCCAATAAAACAAATATACATAGTTTGTTTTGAAGAATGCCGTTTTCTAATTATCTATCTCAGAATGAATTTTCTGAATAACTTTGATTCATATTCAAAGAAAAATTCTTTATAAATGTTGAAATATTGGAAGATTTTAATAGATTTATGTATAGATCTTTTTGACAAAAATACTATAATCTCAAAAATTCTTCAAATTTCATTTGTAGTAATATTTTTTTTATATCCTATACTAAGCAGACAAAGAAAACTTTGCTGTTTTTTCAAATTTTTTGATATGATATAAAACTGGTGTATACTGAAAATTTAATAAATGTACATTAAAATCAAAGAATATTACTACACATAATATAAAACTTAATATTAAATATTTAAAATTAATTTTTGATGAAATATTTCCCAATAAGTTATTTAATATTTATGTTCTTGCATTTGTAAAAACACATCTGAAAATAAAATCGCATTTTTTTATTTTCATAGCATTATAGAATTCATCTCACAATTCCCATGCAATTTGTTCAATATTTCTTCATTAATAATATTGTGAAAAACTTTTTTTTGTACAAATCCATTCAATCAAAAATTTAGTGTACCATTTTTTATCTTGTTAGTTATATGTTTCTATGATTTTATTAAATTTTGAATATGAGGATTATTTAGGATTAAATATATAAGCTATTAGACAGCTCAAACTTTGAATTAATTCAGCGTTATGCATATTCATTATAGAATCACCAAAAATATACTGAAATAAGAAACCATTGCATTTTATTTTTAAATTATATTTCCATGAAAACTGATATATATATATATATCTCTATCTTTTTCTGATCTTACCTGTATATATTTATTTTTAAATAATGAAGCAACGAAAGAATGGGGAAGACAAGCTACGAGTTCGTTGCTTCGTGAAGAAGCAGTAGAAAATGAAAAATAAATAAATAAAAATAAAATATTGAGTGAGGAGGAAGAAATGTTTAACTGGAATTTGATTACATTTTTAAATCTGGATAGCTGCATTGCATAGATTCGATGCTTCATTTAACATTTTATCGGAAATAATTGAGCAATTTTATAGTAAAAATATCACGATTATACTTGATTCATTTACCGAACAATTTTTTGTCCTTTTTATTATATTGTATTTTTTACTAAATTTAAATATACTTACATATTGTAAGAGATTTTGAATAAGAAAATTACAGAGGAGCATTTATTAATTTTATTTCGAAATTTTGAATTCCATATGAAAAAAGATTTTCCAATCCAACATTCCTAATTCTATAAATCATTATTCAAAAATAATAAAAATAATCTATGTAAGAAAATAATGCCTGTACATAAAGGCAACTAATATACTGTAAATAAAAATGTTACAGATATTTTTTTTAAAAGAGTCCACATAATCCAAAACTATTTTTAGAATAAACGCGATGGGGTTTGGATTTTCCATTTTTACGGAACATAAAGATAATATATTTTACCATCATGCAGTTATATATCTTGGATAGTTGCATTATTACATTTTTCATATCAGCTTACTTTGTTGATTAATATTGCAGTCTATGAAAAAATATTTCGAGTATGCCAAAAAATAATCTGACTGAAATGCACCAAATATGAACAGACTGAAAAAAAGGGAAATAAAATAGACAATGTTATATATGATTATTTTATATTAAAATCAAACACATGTGCCATGGTTATGGAAGGAGACTTTCTCGCAACTGACTGAAAGAGTTCTGTATCAAATCTTCATGTTCAGTAATAGCTATTACATGTTAGAAACCTTACTCGCAATGGCGACCAAATGAAATAATACCACTAGGCATCGGAAACTTTTCATGAGGTCTTCTGATTGGTCACTATTTATAAAATAAGGACTCACCTAAACTTAGGAATAGGAGGGAACAAGCAAAGCGTGCCCTACTATATAAGATACCATCACTTCCACTCGTTGTATTGACGAGAAAACAGAAAAATTTCTGTTTCTCATGTGAAAAATAAATTTCTTCTTTATACTATTGTGTTGATAGAATATTGCTTTACTTTCGTTGAAAGTCAAATTAGTTTCTCTTGCCTGTTATACAGAGTGTGGTGGCAGTGATGTGTACTTAGTGTATGTGGCGTAGGGGAGACTTCTTCTGTAGACAAATATTTGTCAAGTCAAAATAAAACAAAGTTATCTAGGCTGTGTTTGTAGGTTTGAAGGTTTTGAAATAAAATTGACTTACAAAGCTATGCAAGTAGAAGCAATAAACAAGGAATAAGCTTGTCTGCTGAATTCGGTTCAATTTTATTAAACGATGAAATAAGAAACAGTATACTTCGTAAACACATGTTTATCACTCTCTTGATGAGTTTAAAATGTCAAAAATATTTAGTTTAATTTTGAAAGAACCACACGAACATTCAAGAAGTGAAAATAAATATGTGTGTGGCTAATTAACCGATGTATAAAATCCTGAGTTACATCAAATAATACAATTGAACTGGTGTCTGTGAGAACTGTAATCTTACGCCAAGCTGTAAAATATTTTCTTGTAGAATTGGTTAAAGTGATAAAGTTCTTATGATTTAGAAAAAAAATCATTCTTTTAAGCTTTAAATTCTGCAAAAACATTTTTCTTTGCAGCCAAAATATAATAATTTCTTATTTAGTCCATGTCCTCGGCTGTTAGCTCTTAAGCAAAGTTTTGTTGAAATCCAAATATGCAAAAAGTGATAAGTCCAAGCTGTTATTTGAAAAAGTTTAGTGTATAAATAGAAATAGAATACATCTATCAAAATTAAACTAAATGGTCGGGTTTTTACTTGATGATCTTTGATATTAATTAATTTTTCCTCGCTGGTCAAGATATTTTTTACTGGCCAGATGTGAAAAGTTTGTATTAATCAACATAATCATTTTACCTAATTTTAATAGTGTTGTAATTCTGCTGAGAATACTGCATGAGGAAGATGAAATGCTGAGTTCTGTGTGCTGGCACAACAGCTGGCACAACGCTGGAGAAATGTATTAATGAATTTCAGTTATTCAATTGCATTGAAATGTTTTCTATATATTTGTATTAATGTCTATTTAACTTAATGTCATAATTGATTCATTCAGATGTGTAGATGATATATTTTCCAAACGAGTTTGCTAGCAAAAGTAATGAAGTAAACAAGCTTTTATTATGGCTGCAAAGAATTTCAGCAGTGAAAGTGATACCCTTTTAAGAAGTGTCAGTTTGCCGCGAATACAAACCAATTTACCTTTATTTTCATTACACTCAGTACAACGAATACATAAAGCCAGACCTTTTCGAAAAAAAGACAGTCATAAGACTTTTTGAAGAGTCGAAAAAGACATGAAGACATATTAAAGACAAAAGAAACTCCAATTCACGGAGAAATGCGTCTTATTTAGAGATGATATATTTCAAATATCCATTTATTAAATTATGGAGCAAAAACCGGTTGAAGATTTTCCTCCATTTAAGACATGTAGTTTTCAAAAACAATTTTCCTAACCAGAAAAGATGATCCATATAGCTTCAAAAGATCGTACAACTTTGATATGGATTTACGAGTAATCGTTTTGTACAGTAACAGTAAGTTGATAAATGTTTTCATTAATGTTTATATGAAACACATTTTCCACGATATTCCGACTAAGACGATAAGACCTGTGTATTGTTTTTATAGGCACTACCTTTTATTTACAAGCAATCTAAAAAAGAAATTTCAATTTGTATCATTAAATTTATTATTATTTTGTCGCATTAATTTTTTTTTCTAATAGAGAATCCTAGCCTTTTCGTCAGTGTCTACATTCATAAAAAATTAAACATGATAATATTATTTTCTAAGTGTTTAGAAATAATGGGTTAGAATTCATATTGCTCGTTGGAAGTAACGAATATACATATTGGAATTTACGAAGAACTATGGAAAGCAAGAAAGGACTGAAGAATAATTATTGCTAACAAGTTTAGCGTACAGAATGCAGACATAATTTTGAGTCCATTCTTTGTAAATATTACAAAGGAAAATTCCAGATGAATTAACAGTTTTGAACCGAGCTTCTAAATTCGTCTGTATGCTATTTTGTAATTATTTAATGAAATAATCCCTTCTAGTTTCCATAGAATTTTTAAAACAGGACTATCATTAAATTTTAAGTTTGAACTGTGAAAATATCTTAAAATTTCTTTTCTGAGTTACGTACAGTCATTCCTTTATTTTGAGTAGTCTTAATAACAAATGTTTTCAAGTCGTGAAAATTCCTGACTTAATCTTCAAGACTTTACTCTAAGGTTTCTGTGCTAATCTTGTGAAACAGTGGAAAATACTATGGTAGTAAATAAATAATATCCAAAAGAATGTATTCAAACAAAATAGGTAGGTATTAGCACGAGAGTTGAAGAAACTCAAATAAGAGACTGAGTATACACTAATCCAATAAAAATCAGCACTAATCAAAACATCTATATGTAAGTGTTTTAAGCAATCTGCAAGTTGCAACTTCCAATTATTGGTAATAGAAAAAAAAAACAGGTTATGTATCAAATAGATGCAAGATATAAGTATTTGAACTTTCAAATACTTATATATTCATTGTTGAAACTTTTCAAATGTGTGACAAATCAAATTTAACTTTTCATTTGGGCTATATTTTAGTTTGATACTGAGCACTTTTGATTTGACAAAAATTCTTAAAGGTTCAGTGTTTCCAAACTAATAATTTCAAGTAGTATAAAGTTGATTAAAGCAGATGAATAGTCAGATTAGTTCTCAGAATCCAAGAGAAACCATTTTACTTTGGTTTTAACATTTGAACAAACTCTTCTGATGAAAATGCTATAAATTGTATATTAGCCTTCAAAGCTTTCTAAAATTTTGCAGCAGTAGTCCATTGGTGGCAAAAATCATGAATTACTAATAAAACTTTAGGCACCTGAGTTAGAGTTTAAGGATCAATATTATCTGGGGTAAAGATAATTACCTCTATTGTAAATTGTTTTTAAATAGTTCTGGATTAACTGTAAGCAATTTAACTGTATACGAAGAAAACACAGAGGATTTCATTTAAGAATTAAAATTCATCGTCAAATTATCTTAGTTAAAATTTTAGCCAATAATATATTTTGAATAAATGTTCGAGCTTTGGAAATTTTAAGTTCAGTTTTTCCCGTATAGCTTATGCACTGTTCAATATCATTTTCTTAATTTTCATCAGAATGTAAATTGTGAATGTCACTATCTATTATTTCGAATTTAATTTAAATCTTTGTTAAGCGATTACAAATATATTCAACATCTTCAAATTAATAATCAACTTTTAAATTATTAACTTCAAAAGAAAAATTAGTAATGTTAACTTATAAGCAAATCTTCTCTTCTCTTGAATCACATAATTTTATTCAATTGTGTTTTTAAAGTCGGCAATTTTCTAATCATACAATATAAACCAGAAATTCCAATATTAAAGTAAACGTACCAATATTTCAAAAATCAATGTCGAGAATAAGTTCAGTAAATATGTAGTTTTTCAGTACCGTGCTCGATAAAGTGAGTATAAATGTGAAATTTGAGTTTCACACTTTATAAAAATAAATTAACTTACAACAAAAATTTAGATTCAATAAAACTAAAACAATAACATATGAAAAATTTTTGGGGAACTAAAATAGAGCAGAGCGAACATTTATATGTATACTAGAACCAAGTTTTAAAGGCAGTTAGTAAACAGAGTCTCTTTCAAGTTGCCCTACTTATGATAACATTTAAAAAAAATCTATAAGGTAAAGAGATTAGTATCTTTGCAACAAAATACAGAAACTTTTGAGATTTTCACAAATGAATTTGTAAAAAAAAGTATGTTCAAGAATTTTACAAGTGAATTTCAATGGTAAAATACATATATTATAATAGGATTAGTTATTATTTTTTTTTAACTAAATTGAATTCAATTTTAAAAGGCTCATTAAAATTCATGCCCACGTTGATAATCAAGACAATTTTTTTCTCATGAAAATTAAAGCAATTACTGATTTTACAATCATTTATTAAAGATAAAGTGCTCATTCATTTAAGGAAGGTTATCTGTATTTTTTATAAATTCCATTGCCCTAAGAGGTTAATGAAATATAAATGAAGTAAGAGTAGAAATATTACAATACAAAAAAATATTTGAGTGAAAAAAATTTAAATCCATAAATATTTATCAAGATAATATCAAACAAGGATATTTCCTTGAAAAAAAAATGTTTTAATATTGTAAAAAATTGCAAACAAATAGATAGTTACTCTAAAAATCTTAGTAACAAATGAAATAAAAGAAAAAGGTTAAAAATGAATAAAATAGGTGTATTCAAATTTTTTTGAACTTTCACTTTTATATGACTAATTAAAAAAATTGTTTTTTTCGAAAAATACAACATTTGCTTTCAAAAAAGTTTTGAGAATAAATTCAATCTCCCGAAATGATTATTTGCATATATTTTTTTCAGAAAAGTGTTAGAAGACTTTTTTTTAAGTTAGAGTATGTTTTTTAGTCATGTTAAAATTATGCATATTTTTCTTCGTCTAATACAACAAAAAATGTTTCATTTTTTACTAAAGTGTATCCATTTGCCTTTCTGAAATATTTTTAATTTTTTTAAAAAATATAATTAACTGAAACAATAAAAATCACTAAACCCATCATGCGAAAATAATGTAGATTACTTCTACTTAATACTAGTATTTTTCATAAATCTTGGTATACATTAAGTAATTTATATGTTTATGATTTACCCTATAATATTCATTTAAGTATTTACGACTTTATTAAATAAATTTTTAGAACATAAAGATCGTTAGTTTTAAAGATTTAAGCACGATTTATATTATATCAATTTTGGAACGCATAGGCTACTTTATGAGCAGCATTTCATTGCAAAAATTGCATTTTTGGTTAAAATTAAAAAATATATTTGAAAAATAAGATTCAGAATTTATATACGTTAACTCTAACAAGAAATTCTGAAAATTATCATGATAAATTATATAATTTCTTTCTAAAAATTATGAATGAAAATGCATAAAATAATTATAATATTAAATATATTTAATAAATAATGAATTCATGATTAGTAAAGAAACATTTGGTTTTTTAAAAATATAAATTGAAAATTAAATGAAGTCATTGCTAATTAAGTAGCATTAGAAAGATAAAACAAATTAGCTTCATATATATGTTCTGTTCCGATTTAAGATAATATTACAAAAAAAAAAAAAAAAAAAAAAAAAAAAAAAAAAAAATGTAATCGAAGATGTTCTTATGTGTGAGAGAAGTTTATTTGATTATTAAAAAATAGTTAACAAAAAAATTATATTGGCAAGTAATTTGTAAATTATTTTATCTCTTAAAACACCAAAATAGCATGTTTTATAATTACTAAATTGTTAAAAGCATTCAATATGTTAAGTAAAATACTGTTTTTAAGTTTAGGTAATAAATTTATGATTATAGGCACAAATCATAGCGGAGATATAACTCTTTATAAAAGAGTATTAACTAATAAATTATCTTTCATAAAATATCTTGAGAGATTTCTTAATGCAACGTAAGATACACTAAAGAACTCTTTCTTCCTTAAAAATTTCATTTAAAATCCTTGAAATATTTGTAAATACAGATTGGCTTTGTTCTCTAAAAACAGTGAATTTTGCTTTTTAGAAATGAAACATATTTTGAGTTTCAAAGTAGCTATAAGTAAATGATGTAGAAAATGTTTAGCATTGGGTTTGTCTCTGGTGAATACACTAGAAATTCTATGGTATATAATTTGGATATTTTAACTTCATCTATAAATTGTAATTAATTTTTGTGAAAAGCTTCTATTTTGATATGCTATTTAAAAGATGCAATGTTGAGTAATGAAGATCATAATTTTGAGTCATGATATTTAGAATGAGCCATTTTGAATCATATTGACAATAATTTAATATTAGTTGATCACATGGTTGAGAGGAGGCAGAAAACAGAAATGAAAAGAAAAATCAAAGAATAAATAAAATAGTAAAAACCGCTGAACTGGGGAAAAGTTATACGAGATAAGGTAAAATTTGGAGATTCTTTTTCTCCAAATGATTTAATATAAATTGACTTCCACAGGGAAAAGTTAGTAGCAATACTTTTTTATTATATATGTTAATGATCTATTATCTTCTTTTATAAAAGATACTATAAATCAATACTTGATATTAATTATCTACTATTTTCTAAAAATTTATTGAGTTGGTCTAAATTTCCGAAACATTGCTTAAAAACTTTATTGAAAATCAGCTAAACAAGATCTTGCTGGTACTCCCTAACTAAGAGTGAAAATAGCATGACTATAAATATGGAAAAGTCAACTTCATAATATATATTTCTTATCCACGAAGTATTTCGGCAAGCTTTAAATTAACAATATATTTTGATCATCGTATGAATAAATTTACAAATCTAAGAGTGAGTTTAAATAATGCGTTATTTTGAAAGGTTTACGTTCAGCAGCTTCTAGAATGAGTTTCAAGTAAACTGATTATTCTTATTTGAGAAAGATGTATTTGAAAATGCTCTCAGTCCAATCTTAACGTAGTATTTAAAACTTGAATCTTGCATTCAATGACATATTGCTGTGAAACGCTCGTCACAGTTCCATAATCTTTATGCAGAGCTTTTTATTGCTCCATTTTAATAAAATTAAAATGGAGCAATAAAAAGCTATTTTCATCATTACAAGATCTGTATAATCCATACCAATCAATATGATGCTATTTTTATAGGTAGTAAACTTTTGCAAGATTTTATGAAATGAAAGGCTTTCGTTCCTATAGAAAGCTTTAGTGAATAGACTATTTCTATTGAAGAGATTACGCAATCAAGCCTATGGCATTAAAAACATAAATTATTAAAGAATTCTGTCTGTATATTTAAAATAATCTTGAGATTACAAATGATATAAAACTCTCTTGACACCTTGAAACCCTGAGGAAGTGATTTATGAAGAGATAAAACTAAACTTAGTCTTGGTCATCCATAGAAATAAAGATTTGACATACAAAATGTTTTAAAGTGTCTTGATCTAGAGACTATTTCAACCAGATATTTATCTATTCAGAGTTATCAATTTAGTTAATGCTTGCAATGAATGTTTAACGTTTTAGTATTTGGTCTGCTGTGTTTTCAAAACTTTTAATATGCCTCTGAAAGTTATATTATTAGTTTCTTTGATGGCGAAGTAATAGTCATATCAATCCTAAAATATTTTTTGAATACATCCATCAAAAGTTTTCAATGGTAGCAATTATTTCTGATTCTGATGTTCAATCAATTAGTTGTGTTGAACACATTGTTATCAATAATTTTACAATATTAAGAATTTCTGAGAAATTACTTGTAAAAAAAAGAAGCAAATCTTTCTTCCGTAAGTGATTGGCCATTATCACCTTCGTAAATATTAAGAAATAGAATTCGTTGTAAAAAGAAATGAAAGCTTAGTACAATATCTCAATACAACTATTTCTTATTTAAAGTACTAAATTTCTTTTAGGAAATTTATTGGTATCTACTAAATAATGAGATTTTCGACTCAATTTTGATGCAATATGAGTCTGAAACGCAATATTGTTATGGCTTTAGGCCTATCAAGAGAAAACGAATCCCTTGGACCCATCTGCACCGAATAGCATTTTTAACCTATCCGTTTACCCACTTTACAATTTTGGAGAAGAACTGGACAATGATTACTCACTCCAATGTGGAGATGTTCGTAGTCTTATGGAAGAGTCAAAGTGCTGAGAAGCAAAACAGTTGATTAGGCTATGACTTTAGTCTTTTTGTTCTTAATTTTATTGCTTGTGCCTTTGTGTATAAGAGTTTATTTCTTCGTAACATTTTATTTGGCTATTAATAAAGAACTTTCTATGATTTTATCTATTTGAATAATTTTGAAAAGAGATGTTCATTCAATATCTTTACAAGATATCTTTACTTTTTATTAACTCTACTAAGAGATATAGAAAATAAATGAGCTATTTTTAAGATTATTATAAAATCGATGTGTTTCTCTGTTATTATAGCTTTAATTTAATAATAAATAAACGTATATTTTTTAGTGTCATTATAAAGTGATAAGTGATCAATGATCAAATGAAAGTTAAAAATTATAAGTTGATAGAAGAAATATACATTGTGTGCGTGATAGGTGAATTTTTTAAATAATATAAGTATGAAATAACTAAACATGGGAATTAATAATTTTTTTTATTTTAAGCTTTAAAATAATTTTTAGTTATTAATCTGTTTTTTATTTCATTAATAAGAGAAAATGCTAAAGAAAAGAAATATACAAAAATTGGGAAAATTAATTTTTTGTCATCTCTTCTGTTTTATTAATTAAAATATTAATAAATACTTTTGTTACCTTCACTATTAGGAAAAGAATTCATTTAGCAAACAAATTTCTCTTACAACAAAATTCAAAACAAAACTAAATTACTTTTTACTTTTCTTACATTTAATTTCAAAACATCACTGTTTTTTGAAACTCAATGCAATTCTTATTAGTATATTCATTTCTATGACTTTTTAATGATATTTTCCAGAAATATTTGTAAATTTAATGACTATACTTTTGAATTCTAAGACGCAATTTTGATTAAATTTGTTTTATTGTGAAAGGCGAATTAAAATCGCAAAACTAAATGAAAATTGATTAATAAGAAATCTTAAGAAGACTGTTTACATTCCCAAAGAGAATTTTATCAAGCATCTTGAATATTGAAATGTAATTAAATTGAAAATTTTGTCTTTTTCTAATTCATAAGGAAATTAAATTTTATTTTGTAAATGAATTTGAATTAAATTTCTCAGAAATATTCACTAATGCAATCAATTGATGTAATTATCCTTACATTCAAAAGTTTAGCATGTTATGAATAAAACAATAATAGAATATAGTTTTTTTAAGAAAGCAAGAAAAAAAAGCATTTTTAATTATTTACGTATTATTGTCAAACATAAATAGATAATAAAAGTTTTATTTTTCAATCTTCAGGATGGAAATTAAGTAAAATTTATAGAAAAATAAAATCTAAAAAAATGAGTATTTGCTTTCCTCAAAGATAATTATCAAACATGTGTAAAATATTTAAATTTTATTAGGTATTAATTAGATATTATGTATTATTAAAAGCATATTATTTTAATTTTCATTTCCACAATCTCATTTTTCATTTAAAATTTGAATTATGAATAAGTTATTTTGAAACATGGGTTATATTTATTTTTTACAAGCAAGTGATGTAATTGTTATGATATTATAATTTAGATTATTGATTCTAATATTACTGGATATTTATCAAATTATTAGAATAATTACAAATAGTTGTATAATAAATGTATTTGAAGGGGAAGAAATATGCGTATAACATTGAAATATTTCAGCAGACTTATAAGGATAAATCCCTATTAAAGGCATCTGTTTTTGATTGGTATAAAAGATTTAAAAATAAAAAAAAATATTACAAAATGATGAATATTTATTTATATGAGAGTCTTTCAACTATCTGAAAAACTCAAACAAGTGAATGCAAATTTAAAAACACAACGAAAGTATTTTTAACCAGATTATTTGTGTGTGGAATAATGTTATTCCTAAATATCTTTGAAAATTCTCACTCTTAAAGTGTTCATGGTGCTTCAATATTCTCTTTAATTTTCAGATTTATTTCTTTGTGACTGCTTATTTATTAGTTATCCAGATTAAAATTGAACATAAAATTAATTGTTTTAAAGACATTTAAGATATTTATGATACAGTTGACTGCGTAATCCTCATTCAAGATAGGCTTCAAGAAACATTTAAATTATTTTTAGATTCTTTTAAAGTTTCGGTAAATCTAGCAGTAATTATTTAATAATTAATCACGAACATAGATTTTTGATTCCATTACCATGTTTAGCTTGTAGGAATAATTAAAAAAATTTTAAGTAACTCACATATATTACACATGCATATGTAGTTGAAAAAAATATGCATATGTAGTTGCAAAATCGTCCAAACTAACAAGTATGGTTGTCAATTTATGTTGTAACACCAACTTCAAAGCCATTTCTATTGATTGATGTACTGCAAAGAGATCCTTGGTGATTCATACGTATTTCATTGGATCTAAGGACTTTGTTTGTGAAATGATGGGCTAAATATCACACTTTCCCAAATGCTCTGAGACAACCATGTAAGATGATGTTCACTAATATCGTTCAGAAAGAAAACCTGAAGGCTCACAGGAAATCTAAAATGAAGCACGTAAAAAATGATAATTTTGACAAAATAACGTGTACCTTTTGAGTTATATTGGACGATTTGAAGGTCTGTGTGTGTGTGTGTGTATAGTTAGTAATTTCCACAATTAAAAATTCAAACACCTTTAAACATGTCTTTTTCGATAATTTTGGAGTGTTATTGTGTGATCCCATTTTCTCCATATTCTCAAACTATTAAAATCAATATTCAGAGTGAATATGCTTTCAACGAAAATCCGTTTTCAGACACCTTGTCTCTCTATCTTTGGTGTTCTTGGCCCCACAGAAAACATCATTTTCAATAAATTGGCATTAATGTTACACACTCTATTGGTAATCTAATAAAATGATCACTACTGTGTTATATCCAGACCACGGTAGAAGTTGATGTTAGTCAATAAAAGGGCTGTTGGATTTTTTTGTGATTACCCTCAATAATTGTTGTCGGTTCCTTCTCACCTGTTGAAATACGCTGCTGAAAACAATTAAAGAATTCTGTAGCTTTAGATGGATCTTGTGGCTGGGAAACTTCTTACAATGAACAAAATTATTATAAGTAATTGTTATTCAGTTACGGAATTACCAAGTGAATCTTTAATACAAATTAGTTTTGATATTGTTATGCTGAATATTTTTAATGGATTCTTCCTGTTGTAAGCTATACAGGAAATAGGTAATATCTTATAAATTTGATTAACTGATTACCCATACTAATACTTGATAGCATATTATTGTTGAATTTCTTAGCTATTAGAACTATTTCACCTCAGTTAAATAGACTAAGTGAGCAATAAAACAAATATGGAATAACTGTGTTAGTTTTTCTTTTCTACGATTTCATTGATTGCATATATATGCAACCATAATAGATTCGGCATTTTTGCTTCGCAATTGAAGGAAGTGAAAATAGATAGGCAAATTATTGTATAATGTTGTTAAAGATTTATTGGTCAAGGTAAGAAATATCAATCGCCTAAGAAGATCAATCAGTATTGTTTGCTCTACCACTTCAAAAAAGACATATCATTAGTTGAATCAATAGCTGAACATGCACGCAAATCGCTGAATAGCACTTATACAAAATCTTGTGAATTAAAGTATTGTAAGGCACTTTGCGACAAGCACTCATGGACTTCTTTGTGACAAAAATTACTGAGTTAAAGTACAGTAGGAAATGCACTGGCATAAAGTGTGAATACAATGCTTCAATTACTAACAATAGGTTACACTTTCTGTAAATCTATTTTTTTTTTGTCCATTAAACACTGCAAGAACTTATAAATGTATAAAAACATTAAAGCATTTACTTTATAATAGGCTTAATGATAATTTTTCTCATGTCATGAGAATATTTATTATTAAAATAGAAAAATTATCAT
>JAPDSC010044084.1:0-13197 GCA_026290005.1 Latrodectus geometricus
AAAAAATATTATTTTCTGTGCGCGCGTGTCTGCAACTAGAACAATAGAAATCTGATAAGCGATTACTCCTGGGAGTATTTATAAAAATATTAATGAATTTTTCTCGAAAAATATGAAAGGAAAGTGGATCTTTTCCAAATTGGAAAAGTCCCTTGGGCGAAAATCGGAATATTAAAAATAAAAAAATGAAAAGAAATAAAATCATTCAAATGCATTTCATTATTGCTCAGAAAATAAGAAAGACGATCTTGAAAGTGAAAGTTTTTATATTTTGGTTTCATTAAGAAATAAAAAAATGTTTTTTTAGATGTAAGAAAAATGAGTATCTTTTTATTTAAAATGAATGGTTGTCTGCTTTTCCTTTTAGAGTTGTAATCGTTGAAAAATGCAAAATGTAAGATACATTCTGCATATTGCGTCGTGTACAGTTTGTTTCAGTGATTTATTATGATTGCTTGTTTTTCTTCTTTTTCGTGTCGTTTTCTAGGACAATCTTTTACTGTAATTGCAGAAGTTGTCTTTTTTCACTATTACTCTAAAAATAAATGGAAAGAAGTGTTAGAACTGATTGAGAAAAAATGTTTCATGCATTTATCTTGAAAATAATCTCAAATACTTTTTTATTATTTGTAATGCAAAATTTTTGAAACAAAGTATTGTCAGTTGAAAATAGTTAAAACTATTTCTGGATGACTTTTATCTGGATACTTTTCGATTGCTATTATAATTTGTGATTGAAAATGAAAACTTATTAAACAACCGAGAGCATATGTGTTATGATTGCAAAAAGAAAAGTATTTTTTATGTCTTGCATTTAAATATATACCTTTTCTGAGAAATTCAAGGTCAAATAATATAAAAATTGTTTTCTTTCTAATTTAAATTAAATTTATTACAAAAAATATCTTAAGATTAAATAATTATGAATAAATAATTGCTAAATTCAAAAAGAATTCAGGTATTTTCTTTATCATAATTGTTTGTTTTTGTTATATTTTGTTTTAAAATTTTTCATACATATCCACCCATTTTCTGATTTATGCTCATTATTTAATTTTATATAAATTAATTTTGATTCATCGATTCATTGAAAAAGACATTTTGGTACGCATATTACTGATGCAGTATCTCATACCTTTATCGTTACACGTGATATAAACAGTTAAATAAAGAATAACTTTACTCATCCTGAATCTTTTAAAATTTCACAGATTTCAGCCAGTTATTTATACAGTGTAACATTTCTGTTGTTGAAAAATACCATTTACTTATCATTCTATAAAAGATAAACAATTAAATAAATATTAATAGGTCTTTAAAATTCTACAGTCCATAGAAATTGAAATAATGATTTCTAAGCTATATATTTCACATGTTCGTATTTACAATCTGATTCGTTACGAATCAGTAGGATAGTGTACAAGTATTTTTATATTTGTCAATGTGCAGAACCACTACTTTAAATTCTAAATCTAAGTCAAATAAGTCTTAGTGTGCAAATATTGACAACGGAATATGAGTATAATTTCTAAAAACAACACTAGTTAATAATTTCAAATTAAATTTTGTTAGAATGTTTTACTTAAAAGTTAAGCTCTGTTTTTCAATTCTTAGGTTGTGATATTTTATTGATGAAAATGATATATTATGGAATAAAAGTAACATCGAACTATATTTTGTGTCTTATTCAAAGCTACAATTTTATATTTTGAACTGTTCACTGACATTTATAATCTTTTAGCGTCACGCAAAATATGGTGTTGCCACCGTAATACTTGATTATATATTTCAGGTGACATTTTTTAAAAGAAACAGTAACAAATGAGCCAATGTCGTGCCACTGAAATGTGCCAAACTACCTTTTATTTTTTACCTGTGTCACATAATCATATTGCTTCCACTGTTTCCAGTTACAGTTACACACTTAATATATAAAACTAAAAAAAATAACAATAATTACAAAACGAATTCAGGGAGTAGCATCGAGAGTAATTGCTGCTCTGCAAATTAACTGTTGTCAGACGACAATGATGAGTGTGAATGTTAACTCCCTGTTATTAGTATAACTGTAACTTTACTAAAAAGAAAATAAAAAGAAAAGAAAAGCAAATTTTAGCATTTTTTTGTTTAATGTAATATATTTTTGTTAAACGCTTAAAATTTTTTATAACATTATTTAAATAAAATTTAATTATGGTGTTTTCTTTGTTGTTCAAAAATCGTACAGTAGGTTTACATGTTTTAATAAGTAAAAATTGATATCATTACTGGGGAATCAACTAATTTTTATTATAATGTGAAATCAGAAAGCAGCTAATGGAAACGGTGATTTAAAAAGTAAGAAAGCGATATTTTGTGTTACATGAATACTCTTTTGAAATGAAGTATTTTTTGTTTGTAAATTGATTTTAAAATTAATTTAAAATTTATTTGACATTTTTTTAATGTTTGATATTTTATGAAAATTCATGAAATTTAAAAAAAAATATTTGAAACGACAGCATTTGAAATATTTATCACATTCATCAAATTTTAGGATAAAATATATATATATGATATATATACTGAAATTGGAAAGTTAAACTGAATAATAAATATAATTATTAGAAATATTTTTCTGAATTATAATTTCAAAGTAAAGTTTGTGTATTCTATAATTGTACTATTCTTTTGAAACTATAAAGGTGTGTGAATGAATTTTTATAAAATATTATATATGAATTTATAATTTTTATTTTGGGGACTCCTATTACTTTTAGACATAAATATTTTTATAGCTGTTATAAAATTATATATAAAAATTATACATAAAATTAAATATAAAATTATATATCAGTATTTTTGAATTGCTTAATTTCGTTTGTTTGCTTTCAATTGTTTAAAAAATGAAAATGATCTAATTTTATATAAAAACGGGTTTGTTTATTTATTTATGAAAACATAAAATTTACTGTAGAAAAAATTAGTATTCTTGTTAATAAAAATTTAGTTTTCACGTTATAGGAAATTTATTATAACGTATATGTTAATGACACAATTTCTTTATTATTTAATGTAATAATTTATTTTTTTCTCAAGTTGTATCTTTTGAATTTGCAAGAAAAATTCTCTCGAATTTTTTCTTGCAAATACATTTTCAATAAAATGTGTTATCAAAGAAAAAGTATTATCATGTGAAAAAATATATTAATGAAATATATTCATCCGTAATATTTAAATTAATAATGTTCCTGTATAATATATTTATGTGAAATTTGCTAATACTTTTTTAAACATGATTAATGATATAAATATATAGTTATTCCGAATGATAATATACAATTATTTACATTATCGATATAACAAGACATTAGTCTTCATCAGAAAATAAATTGTTGAATATATTGCTTTCAATGTTGTAAAAATTTGTCTCTCTTTCTTATAAAACTCTGCAATTTTCTGGTTTTAAACTTCTTTGAATGCAACATTTTTATATATTTTAAGAAAGAAAAATGAGTATGTACTAAAATATGCCTTAAACACTTTCAGTTTTCAGCCTTTACTTATACCTTACAACTCGCAGAAATATTAATTTAATTTTAATAGAAATGTACTTAATAAAAATATCATTATTATGAAATTTTTAAAATTGTATTTCTTCTTATAGTTCAAAACATTTATTTTAAATTTCAAGTGTAACAAATACAATCATGTTGAACATTACGCCAATTTTTTATTAATACCATTAATATTTTTCCCACAGAAATAACCATTTAAATTTAACTCACCAAAAATTTATTCATGTTCATGTATCAAAAGTAAACTGTGGATCCTGTGAAGATACATTAATTTATAATATGGGAATTCAGAGTAGGTTTGCAGGTTACCAGTTTATTGATTTGTAAATTACATGTACATAATAATCGCACAGATAGGTTGTGACTATTCAAGTTCTCGTTAATTAACGTTTGATTTATCGAATAGGCTTTTCTTCAATTACTTTTTATATTTTTTCAATTTATTTGAATTTTTTGCAGAACAAAGTCTTGTAAAATAATTAATAGAATGTGAGCAATCTTCACAAAACCATTAAATATTTTTTTAAATATAAACAGAATTTGATTAAGTACTGAATGTCATATCAGTCCATTTTCTTAGCATCTATTTATCGCAATTAGATCTGTTCTTAATTTGCTAACATGTTTAAATCTATACCATATAATTTTAGATAATTTTCTTTTTTATTAATTAATATTTTAATTTACATTGCAATAAATCATCTCTTAATAGCTTTTCAAATTAAATGCTGCTAATGACTACTATTGTATTTTAACTAGGACGAAATCAAGAAATCAACTAATAAAATAATTTTTATTTTCTTCGATAGAAAATTATTTTATTCAAGTATGATTTTATTTTGCTAAGAAATAAATTATTTCTTGAGCATTTAGTAAAAGCATTTGTATAATTGCTTCGCAAAATTACTTAACATAAACTTTATTTCAATGAAATTCAGGAAGAATGTTATGCAAAAAGTCTTAAAGTATTCCCCGAAAATTGCTTTAACACTTTAGTATTGTTTTAAGATGCTTAAACTTATAAAAGATTATTAAAGAACACCTACTTTCAAATATTTTGAATAACAAATATAGAAAAAATTTTAAATTAGTTATTTAAGAAATTTTAAATATCATTGTATTTGCTAAGAGTTTAGCATCCGGAATTGAAGCTAATTTTCTTAAAAAACAATTTTAGAAAAATTCTTAATTATTTTAAATTTATTAAATGGATTTGAAATTAATAAGATAAAATCATTCTTCTATAAACAACTTCAAGTATACTTTATTACAATGTGTTACAACTTTTTCAAAATATGCATGGAAGATTTTGAAATGTATTCATCAATTAATGAGTTAAATCTCAAATAAAAAAAAATAAAAAATAATAATAATAACAATAATAAAAAAAAAAATCTCGTAGTTTTAGAGATAAACTATTGAGTTAAAATTTCTGCTTTTTATATTACATTAATTAATAATATGCAATGTATTGAAATTTAGGAATTGTGAACTCAATATGTGTATATCTAATTGTTGAACATTCTGGAATATAAGCAAAGGTTTTAAATGAAATGAATAAAAACTTACATTTGTTACTACTACGCAATTTCCAATTACTCTAAAATAACAAGTTTAAGGAAATTCTGAATTGATCTTTTATGAATATTCTGTAAGGAATGTTAAAAATAATTTAAGCACTGACACTGTGCAGAATAGACTTTAAATTATTAAAAAATAGACATGAGCAATAGTATCGAGTATTTCAACAGGATGAATTTTAATTAATTTTTAATACTGATTGAATTCTTAGTTGTAACTTTAATTACAGGAATATTTAGCAAACATAATTATGATTATGAAATTAATTTGAAACTATTAACAGTTAACTAACCTATGACACACAAAGAAAAAAAGGCATTAAATTTTTAACAATAAATGTGAACAATAATAACATATATATCGATTATATAAATTCTTATTGGTTTAGACTGGAATTCAATATATGGAGTTAATGTACGTTCATAATAAATTTATGAATTACGATAAATTATTCCTAGAGGTATTTTGTGGATGTATATTTAAAAATTGTTGTAAGGGCCACATTATAGGAATAAACATTAATGGGGAAAAAAACGAGCATAAAATTGGAACAGTTTGTAAAAGTTCACGTACAGTGTTTCAGACGTTACGTAAATATAACTAAGTTTCTGCTTTATTTTTCCTTCTTTCATATGTTTCAATCTATCTCTTTTGCCATAAGGGGGAAAGAAAATAATGAAAAATCAACCTCCTCTTCGTTATTATCTCCTTTCAGCCCTCTTCGCTCCCCAGGGGAGGCAAACTTGAGAAAAGAGGGGCGAAAGTAAGTGACGAAGTTAAGCAGGCAAGAAACTGGAAAAACTGTTTCAACATATCCGGTTTTTGCTTGCTTCCGCTTTGGACGAGTAAACGTGATTGCGAAGGAGGAGGTGTGGGAGAAAAATAGGGTGATCCACGGTTTCAGTTACGGTGAGGCGTTGGCTCCTTTCCATTTCCTATTGTCCTACCCCCTTCCACTTTTTCATCTCTACCACCCTCGCATTCCTGGATAATCTTCCCCCGAGGGGGAAAAATAATAATAAACGGTACAGAAAAAAATAATCTCTCTCTCTCTCTAGAAATGCTTTCAGTCTTCTAGTTAATAATAATAAAAAAATTCTTGAGACATTCTTTGATGTCTTGCTACCAGTAATTTTTTCCCCACATCCTAGAGAAAATTCATTTTTCGCCAAATCGGTCATGTTTCGCGGCGCACTGCAACTTCTTTTAAGTTTGTTAAGCTCGTTTTGGAGCTGGTGTTACATCTTGGACTTCCTCATTATTACCAGCGGAAAATGATATCTAGAAACTTCGAATAGCCTTGGGACTTACGGAAGACTTTTCTTGATTTAGTTATTTTAGATAAACTTTAGAATCTTGCTATAAATAAATTGTACTCAAGTTTATATTTATCTATGAAGTTTAACCCTTCTTTGCATGATTTTTTCTTTATTGGTGAAATCAATCAAGTTGATATAATTCATGTTCAAAATTAAAGGAAAAATGGTTAAAAAAATCTTAGTATATATTTATAGCATAAATTTAGCAAAAAACAATATGCTAAAAATTTCCATCATCATCCAAAGTTAGATCATTAGCTTAGTACTAAATAGAAATAAAAGAGGAAAATAACAGAAACACGTATTACAAACCTTTCTTTCCCTCATTTTCAATTTTTTAGCAATAGAAAATCTAATATAATAAAACAAAATTATAAACGAAATCATACGTTTATTGCAACTACAACAAACAGCGGAATGAGACAACTTTAAGATCGTTTTACTGATAATGACACTTGTTTATTTTTGACAGCTATGTTTCTTTATATGCAATGGACATTAAAAAGGTATCCAAACACGTTTAACTTAAAGTGAACTTGTTCTTTTATATAATTTTTGGGCATTATAGGTTATGATGGAAATTTCCACCATTATGCAAAGAAGGGTTAAAATAGAATTATCTAATATAAGTTTTACAAAATTATTTTAATTACTTAACAATGATTTTCCTATTTACTAATAAATTTTATTCTACTCATAAGAATAAACATAAGAAAACATTTTCAAATATTTAATGTAATTATTTAATTTCAAGTATTTAAGAATGTTTCATAATATGTACATGATAGGTGAGAATATTTTGAAAAATGTAGAAAGAAAAAACAAATATTTAATCTCAAATAGAAGAATCTGTTGATTACATGAAAAATTCACGCTAAAATAGGAGTTAGGTTATAATAAATATGCTTAAATGTTACATGGAGAAAATATGCAAAATGAATGTATACTTAAACTTTTGAAATTTTTTAGAGGAAATAATAAATGAAATAAAATCTCATTTTATTTCATTAATTGAAGATGACAATTGCTTAATTCGAAAACCATGATATTGTTACTAGTATGACGAACTTATACAAAAAAACTATTGTAAAGTATAGTCTATATGATCAGTAAGAATATAATATTATCTGTAGTCTAAAAGTAAAAAATCCAAATTTATTAAAATCATTAAAGAAGTGTTTTGAAAAATAGTATGTGAATTAAAACCTCATTTTTTAATATTTATGTGAAAAACGCTATATATTCGTGATAGTAATTTTAAGATAAAAACAAAGTCTGTACTCATTTGCATTGATAACATTGATAACAACTGTTTCTTATTTTAACTTGATAAAATTTATACAGATTCATTTTTTAACTAAATATTAAATAAATTTTATTATTTTTACTAGTTTAAAAGTGATTATATGAGGAAGATTTTCTAAAATAATGTCTGTCATGTTTCCTGATCCACGTGTTTAGTATTCAATTAAAATCATAAATGTTGACGACAAATGATACATGAAGAGAAAACATCTCAATTTGGCTACATCTAAGGCATATTATTTCCAAATCCATGAAGACTCTAAGGTCACGCTTAATTTAAATTTTAAACATATAAAGCTATAATTTGCATGTGAATTCAATGAAAATTTTCTTTGTTTCAAACTCCTTACTTCCTCGAAAGTTAATCTTTGAAAATAACTTCTTCCATTTTAATGATAATATAATGAAAATATATCGTAATGAAAGAATCTTAAAATTCCTTTGGCTTAAATGTTTGAAATTTCTGATTATTATTACTTTATTCATCTGAAAACACTGATTATATGTAATATATTGCAATAATGTCATGTATTTCATTATATTTATAAGATTTGGTACTGAATATATGAATATTATTGAATACATGATGACGATCATTAATAAATGCAAGAAACTTGTCAAACCTCTGGAAAGAGAAATTTATATGTCTTTTTACATAAAAAAAGGAAGTAAGGAACATAAAATCTATCCATATCTATGATTTTCTGCATGATTTAGTAATGAGGTAATATTTATTGAAATATATTTGTGATGCAAATGAATGACTGATAAGTATTGAACATAATTCACAAAAAAAAACATTAAACAAAATTCATGGTTTTGTCATATACTGGCAATAAATTTTAAAAGAAAATGTTTCTCCGACTACTTTTGGAAAAAAAAATAAAATTGCACAAGATTAAAATTTTTAATTGTTTCATATAAGAATTATAAATTAGAAATTGTTATATTGTAAATCATCCTGTTTTTGAGGTTATTTTTTTTATTTCTAATGGCGGGCACCCTTGAACAAGTAAGTAACATTAGACCATTTGCCGCAACAAGGCCGAAAACTGATACTCCTTTTATCGTTACCCTGTGGGCACCTGTGAACCAAGTCACGGAGGTACGAGTAGCATCGCCAAAGCCACACCACCACAAACCCGTTTATAAGGGGGGCCACATTCATCCATCATCTGAGGAAAGGACAAGAAACACAGAGAGAGAGAAAGAGAAAGCACATTCATGCCCGAGCCGGGATTCGAACCCAGGTCCTCTCCATCCGTAATCAGTTGCGCTAACCATTCGAAGTTATTTTATAACTACGAAAATAAGATTATTTAAAAAATTGCTTAAATTTAATTTTGTTTCAAGTTGACAAACGTAGTTGTTACAACAGGTTTATATATAAAGTCAAAAACGATGTTGAAAAATTACGTTAATATTTAAATAATCAATGAAATTTTTATGACATATGTAAAGGTAAAAGCACAAGTATTATTATATTTTAGAGGGAAAATTTGATATTTGGCAGTATAGAGTTATAATCTTAAAATGAGTAAGATTAAAGTATATTATATTTGATTTCAATGCAGATGCACATTTAAGTATATTTGAAGAGAAATATAAGCCATATAATTTTTCTGTTACATTGAATTCACAAAACCTCTACTAAAAAAAATTAATGAATACATTTAAAAATACGTTATATAATAATGCATTATTCTATATACTTCAATTCAAATGAACTTATAATGCAAAATTTGTTTGATAACTCAAAATATTTTAAAAATCTCAATATTAAAAATGAAATTTTTAATTAAAAATGCTAATGCCTATAAAAAATTAAGTATTAAAAGCAACTAAGTAATGCACTCATATTTTGAAAATACAGCAGTAATTTATAGAAGAAATAAATTTTCACCCATTAATTAATTTTTATTAAGTAATTTATAAATAAATATCTAAACTAAGATCCTGACAATATTTTTATTTTCCTCACAATTTAAATTTTTATTTCTAAAATTAGATGGTAATTTGTATTATTTATTAGTTTCCATTTTCAATTGATACTTTTTATTATTTCTTAGTCAGAGTTAAAATTTTCTTGTCATCGGTGTGTTTTGTTATTATTATCACAGTAAATGGTGACTACGTTTAAATCTTTATAATATGGGGGATTTAAATGGAAATCTGATTGCATAAATTAAGCCGCATCAGGTAAATCTTAATATAGCCAAAGATAAGATATTATAATTATTTAGTTAATATGTTTATTGTTATTTTGTGATCTTTGCTTTAGTTTAAAGACAGATCATAAATTTTTATTAGTAAGATTAAATGTCCTTGACCTAAAGCAACAAAACAGGGAAGTAAGCAAACTGTCACTATTTTACATTTCATATTCTAATTGTTTATATTATTTCGTATGCTTTCAATTTTAATTTTAATATAAAACACAATTCAGTTAAACTTACAAGTAAAATAATTAATCAGTAATTTAGATCCTATAAGAAGAATTTTCCATAATTATTTTTACATAAAACAATATTATTTAAATTAAGACATGTCATGTAATTCTATACTCCCAGTACTATATTTTTCACTATAATGAATCTTAAACATATCATAAGAAATGTATGCTGTCAAACTATAGACAATATGTGATCTCATCACACTTATTATATATAACTTTAAAAATTCAAATAGTTGTGTGTGTAACAAATAGGGCCAATTTCAACAACTTTTGTGGGTCTGAAATTCCAATATAAAATGTGTCATGCTTTATGAAGAAAATTGCTATTTTGAGAAATAATTCACTTTATTACAATAATATAATTTTTTAATGGTATTTAATTTATATGTATCTTTGTTGGAAAAGCTGTTTTTAACTAAGAAACAATGTTCTAACTACGATAAGTGAATATAAATTGAATAAAATACCTAATAATGAAAATTTGCTTCAGTTATCCGGTTATTAAATGTTGAAATCAAAATTCCGTTCTTTCGCATTCTAGCATATTTCTAATCGGCAAATATTTTTCAAAGTATAACCCCAAGCAATGTAACAGGCAATTGTATAAAATGATTAAAAATCGTAAAAAAATAATAAACATTATTTATTTCAAAGAATTATATTTTGAGAAAATTGAAAGTAAGAGGAACTGATGTCGCACATAGTTTCTCTTCTCTTAATGTTTGCGGATGGATATACATTTTAAAAAAGGAAAAAGAATCACACGCCTCTATTCGTAAATCCAGAAGAATTCTGTAGTGAAAGTTACATCAATTAAATTAACTAAATCGTTGCATATGAAATTTTACAGTCAGTTCTAGTCAAAATTTGAGTGGAAAAAGCATTAAATAAGGGTTTAATTTTGTCACAAATTTCGTAATCAATTTTTTTTCTAATGGTGATCACTGGGAGACTAACCCTACGCAAAAACAAGGCTGGAAACTATAACTCACGTATACGGTAGGCACCTGTGAGCCATGTTACGAAGATAAATAGTATTACTCATGTAATGTCATCTCAAACCCGCTTATAGGGCGGGTCATATTCATTCATCATCTCAAAAGAAAGGATGAGGAAACATTGTGAAAAAAAGAACATTCATGCCTAAACGGGATTCGAACCTTGAACCAACGGACAGAAAAGCTAACCACTCAAGAACCAGCTAACATGTTAGAATCAAAATATCGAAATGAAATTTTAACTAGCCAGAGAATGATATTCTGATTTAATATTAATTTCATTCTCTACAGAATTTTTCAATTCAATCCAGAACAAAATTTCGGGGGCAAACAGAACAAGGATTTCATTTTAGTGGAAAAGCAATATGAAATTAAAAAGAAATTTATACAAAGGGCTTAAAAATTTTGGAAAAAAATACATATTTATTTAAATAATAATTTTAATCATATATTATTAATTAAAATAATCTTAGAGGTTTAAGAAGTTTAAAAATTTTGCTTAATATCAAAAGGAAAGAAACATTTACAAGACTATCAAGATGAATGAAAATTTCTAATTCACATTAAGTTAATAATTGCTATTATTGCAGGATTGACAATACATTTTATTCGATTAAATTGTTTAAAATTAAGTTAAATTGAACAATAAATTTAAATCAAAAACATTTGTGTACACGCTTTGAAAAGATATAATATTAAATTGAATTTTTACATTTAAATCTTGAGCTTATCCAATTAGGGTATTAGATTACCATTTTATGCAAAATCTTTCTTCATAATTAAATTGTTTTTATAAGATTGAATTCAATTTTATATTTAAAAGATTTTTCTTAAAGAAATTGGATATTTTAAAATGTAACATTCCTTTGTAGAATTAAGGAATATAAATCAAGTTAGTTTTATTTTGAAATTGCAGAAGGAAATTATTCGTCATCATAAATCATTTTTTACAGCAATTGACATCAAGTCATTAGGAAAATGCATTTTTTGGAAAATGACATTTAAAAGGAAAACAGCTAATAATCTAGAGAAGTGCCTTCTAATAAAAGCACTTTCTAGGCAAAAAATACTAGCAAATAAAAACATCGCATGAAATAATGAAGCCCAACCCAAAGCTGCTTAAAATGAAGCTCTTGGCGTTTGATTGCAATTCATCACAACTTCTGGCGTTTCGCGTTTTCTGTGGGAAGGAAAATCCAACGAAATAATTCGAGAAAACAATCCCACTTGGAAGTTGCAATTAGATCTACAACCCACACCAGTGGTTGTTTTTCCCTGCTCTTTTCCCTCTGGTTGCTGAAACACAATCACTGTGAAAGGCATATTTAGCCTAATGGGGAAGTTGGCCCACCACCAAAAGAAAATAACGCAAGAACAAGATGAGGAGGGAAAACGAGGAGGAAAAATAGCAAAGAAAGATATAAAAGCGGTTCCCTCTCGTTATCTTAATCGGATCATAATCCCCAATAGATTTACTCTCATCATTATATGAATGGTCTTAAAAATAAATCCTATTTTTTCCCCGCTTTTCTCTCCTTTGCTCTCGAAGTTATTGAAAGAGGGAAAGTGAAACAAGTGTAATATAACTGTTTGCAGAAAAGGACGGAAAACTTCTTGTTTACATAGTAAATCAAAAGAATCCATTTCAAATAATGATTATTGCTCAACGCAAACACATTTTTCCAAACATTTAACTATAATTCTATTGTGCATATAGTAACAAAATATTTATCGCCTAATAAAAAGAACATGTTAAACAATTACGTTTATAAAAATACATTCAAAGTTGATGATGATATATATATCCAAAATTAACATGAGACTATAATGGGATATGAAATTAAGCTTTGCAGTTTTAATTATCTTAAATTTAATTTACTTTTCCTTATCCTTTTACTTTCTCTCCTCTTTAATTTTTTTTATTTAACTGATGAAAATGTCTATTTTGAAGTAAATGTATCTATCCTAAGAAAGTCTTTACA
>JAPDSC010044086.1:271-30675 GCA_026290005.1 Latrodectus geometricus
ACAATACAAAATAATACACTTAAAATCTATTATTAGAGCAAAATGACAACTTATTGTAGCATTAGTATTAAGATCAGATCCTTATCTTATGACATAAAAATTTTTTAATTTGTCATTTATATTGTTTGAATAATAAAAGAATTAATATGAAGTTTAAACGATAATTGCATTTAATTTGTATTAGTATTCCCCATGACTAAAAATGTCTTCCTTAATTAAAAATTAAGTGGTAAATTTTGAAAACGATTGTCTCATTGTTATTACAGTTTTGGAAGTTTTGTGTTAAAAATAATGTTTCATTATAGAAAGAAATTTAAGAAAAATTTAACTTTAAAATATTACATTTTATTTAATTATTTAAAATAACTAGATTAGGTAATTAAAAATTTGAACGGTTATTCTATAATCTTAAATAGATTACTCCAGAAATAAAATAATTTTTTCATGAATTTTGTTCAAATGTTGATTCGAGAAGTTGATGTTCTGTTGAATGCATAGCATTTTTCATAATATATACGCGATATCCTTGATAATAATAATGTGATTTAAGTTAACAATGGGATAATTAATGAATAAAAATATCTCGCAATACTCTTTCTCATTTATTTTATAGCTCATTTATTTATAACTGAGATGATGTAATCTTAGTTTAATATATTACATTTATTTGTAAAGCATCTGGTTTTATTCATCATAAAAAATTTTATTTTTAAAAATATACATGTTTTGTTATTTTACTCAAGCATACGATGGGAATCAAACGGAATGTACATTAAATTCATTTTAATTGGTATACTATTCGTTATATTATTTACTTTATTCAATTAATTTGCGTGTTTTAGACTGTTTTATAAGCATAGGCATTTTTCCAGCATTATTTTCACCTAAAAATTGCACTTGTTTTTACATTCAATATTAATTTATCATTATTTATCACATTATGTACTTATGAAAAAATAATTCAAATTATCTAATCATTATTTTTTAATATCGCCATGAACACATATGAAAATCACTTTTACATCTCGCTTAATGATGTACCAGTTCCCCAAAACGTGAAAAAGGTACTTCTACCCTACACATTTCTTGAAACAACTACGTTAGGTTAGTTAAATCCATTTTATTTGTATATGCATGGTAATGTGGATTATTTAATTTTTAAATATTTGTTTAAAAAAATTCAGTTGCAAGAAATCTCGGAAAGCGATTGGATGAAAGATATATTAAAATTTATTCTGTACTAATCTTCCAAGAAAACATGTTTCAACTTGAGTTTTAACAATATTTACCTAAAAGTCTTACAAAATGGACATATTTAGTTAATAGTACAAATTGAATCACGAATTTCTTACTGAACTTACCTAAATAAATAATTTTAATTTATAGTAAAATTAATTTAATTTTATTAAAATTAAAAAATAAATAAATTTTAATATATAGCAAAATTAATTTAATTTATTTATTTAAAGCAATTAAATTCAGTTACCTCTACGGAACTATATCCAGCTGGGGCAATAAATGGAAAAGTTTTTCTATAATATTATATACATATATATATTAGATTTTTTTGGTTTATTATAATATTAGGTCGGGTAAAAATTTTTCGATCGATGACTGTCGTACCTCATTAAGTATGGATCATACAAGAAGGTACTCGGTGTTAAAACATAGAAGCTAACAAAGGAAGAGGCAGTACATTTACAGTTTTTCATTGGTAAAGGTAAAAATACAAGTCAAGCAGCTGAAAATCGGGAATGGTGCTTTTGGTCATCGATTCCATTCAGGTATATTTGATGTTAAAGATGACCTCGCACTGTTAGGCCCTAATGATAAACTAAAGATAAAATTCCAAAAATGTCAGAAGTTCACCAGCATATTAGCAATCCAGTAGCTAAAGATCAACCCCAAAGCAGTTTGAAATTATCTGCACAAAGTTAATCAAAAACATACAAATAAAGTCTTAAAATTCATGTAAAAATAATGGATTTCTTTTTCCTCCAATGTAATATTACTTATCATTGTCAGTAAAATATTCAAATATAAAATAAAAGTTTAAAATTTGATTAACATAAAAATTTATGAAAGAAAGCAGATAATGTCTTGGGAATTCTTTAGAATTTTTCTTCATCAAGCGACTATAATTGTCTTAAAATTATTTTCCAGCGATAATTTTGGCTTCAGTAATACCTTTTACAAAAATTACATTTTAAAATTAAAAGAAGAATGTCTTCGAAATGTAATCAAAATAAATAATCATTCTTATTGACATATATAAAATGTGGTATATTTTAATATAATTAATACATTTAATTTTATAGTAAATGATTTTGTTTCATTGAAATGAAAGTTCTTACATATTTTTCAAAGTTTTTGTGAAAATACAAAACAATGGAGATGATCTTATTGAGGAAGGGAGAAAATACGTATTGAAATGTTTTTATCAAATATACTGAAACATGATACTACTTTTTGAGAAAATGTATAGAATATACCATTTTTCATATTATATTAAATGTTTCATATTGAATAATATAAAGAATGGTATAAGAAATATAAAAAATAATAAAAATGTACTTTAATGAAGAAATTGACATAAAATTATAATTGATATTAAGAGGAACCTATATCTGCATTTTGAAAAAGAAATTATTAAAATAGAAAAATATGTGTATACTTATGTATTTTTAACTTACGGAAATATTTTTTTTCTATTTCAGATAAATCTGTTTTGTTTTCTAGAAAAATTACTTCTGTATTACTGCCCTAGAAATCCAGAAAACTTTTAAATATGGCTTCTCGGAAACTTTGATGCTATTTTATGAGGCGCAGTGGAAAAGATAAGAAAGTCTGTGTATGTTTACTCGAACTGAAAAGTGAAGGAGATTTTTTTTACCTTTA
Source organism: Latrodectus geometricus (assembly GCA_026290005.1). NCBI lineage: Eukaryota > Metazoa > Arthropoda > Arachnida > Araneae > Theridiidae > Latrodectus > Latrodectus geometricus. Next base: position 3,170 of record JAPDSC010044086.1, read on the forward strand.
ACTGCCTGATTAAAAAATTTAGTGAGTTCTTTTAATATAAATATTTCACAGAAATACAACTCAGCGGAGTTATGAACAAAAATAATTGTTCTTTATCTTATTAAATTAAATATGAATTTTTGATTAGCATTATAATTTGCAAATATACTATCTATCTTTTAAATATAAATAAAATTTACTTTGAACAAATGTATATTAGAGCATACAAATTACATATAAATACAATAAGTAAAGAAATGAACTTTGGTCAAAATTTTAATTTAAACTCCGATTATTATTAAAAACAATATTTAATATTTTTTCCTATAATAATGTAAATTATCTTCTTGATATTTGGTTTTTTAAAAACTTATTGCTTTTTAAACTCATTTTTAAAATGTTTAACTATTTATTTTCAAATATTTATAAACATTTAAAGCTCATTTTTATGATATGCCAATATTTTTTTAATATATAAATAGAAAACACTTTAATACAGTTTTAGAAAATTTTCCTTACTTTCATAGATTAAATAATTCACACATGATAACAAATTTTATATTTTAATAACGCTGTGTGATAACTTTGTCAATTGTAAAATGTATTTAATACATTGTTTAAATGTATGGTAAAAATAGAAGATTGCAATTCGTTGCCTAAATTGGTGACTGGTTGTTGTTCAAATAAATTACAATTATCTTATCTTGCATTGCATATGTATGTGTATTAAAAGAAAGACATTAAAACTTTACTGAAAATATATACTATGTAATTTTTGTATTAATATCCATATTAATATATTGTGCTGAAAATTGTTCGATATATGATGTCTTTTAAGTTATATATATTTTGTCCATCCCCAATATTAATTAGATATGCTAGGTCAAAATTACTTAAACAAATTTAATATTAATTTAAAATAGATATTATACATCAATTCCTAAAAACTATTTTCCTTTATGATGGTAAATTTGTGTCATATGAAAGTTATGTACAATTTTCAATATGATTTTGTTGCAGATTTTTGACTATAAAAGAAATTAAAAATTGTTATTTTACTTAAACTCGCGAAACAAATTCATCAATTTATACATTAAACAATGAACTACATAAAATATTTTAGTTTGAATTAAAATAAATCATAATAAAAACATAAGATGAAACTAACACAGCAATATTATTTAACATAAGCCGCAATATGTTATGAAAGTTATCTTCTTTAGAGTATGAAAATCAATTTTCTTTGAATAACAAAAATTTAAGGTAAGCACTTTTGAAACTTTTTTATGCTTTACAGATTTATGATTTATTCATTTAACAACATGTTTTAATGGAATTTAAAGAGAGTCGTGATATTGTGTCTATTTCATTATAATATAGTTAAAATAATGAATAAAATCAATGCAGACTTACTTGAAATCTTTCTTAGCTGGACAACTGCAAGCAAGAAAGTGATAACAGTTTCCTTAGGTTTTCCGACCTTTGGTTTTCGGCGTCGTATTTATAGGGCCATGTTTTTACGATTATTTGCTAAGTAACTGGCACGAGAATAGCCCTGCAAAGAACGTGATAAAAAGAGAATATTATGAAAGTGTGGTGATAATTTCAGACTTCGTAAAATATATCACATTAATGTTCTACTTATCATCTCTTATGATTACTTAAATCTTACGCTCAGAACTCTCATTTATAAATTTGTGAGAGTGAAAACCAAATAACACAAATATTTTTACACATAAATTTCAAATGTAATTTCAATTAAAAATTGAATTTTTTTCTTTGAATTAGAAATGAATTACGAATACCTAATGATTTTAAAGTAAGATACATTATCTAAGGTATCATACTCTTTTAATCCTCTAAAACCATATTATCCTTTTAACATGAATATTATTCTTACAGCAACATATAAACATTAAAAGATTTTAAAATTATCTTTAAAATAAAAATATTATTTTAGTCCTTTGTAACTTTTCAGTTAATTTGTTGCAAAGTCATTCATTTCGTTCCCAGAAAATGAAATAGAGACGACTTAAGTTATAGTAAGCAATTCGTCTTAAATTAAGAGCTATGTTAAGTTTATATTTCAGTTTAAATTACAAAATATTCAACTAAAATAGAAAAATGTAAATTATAACTTAATTCTATGCTTCATAAAGCTAATATTTTTTTATAAAGCTATTTCACCTAGTTTTAAACTGGAAATAAAATTTATTTTGTTTATTTGTAAGCTGAATGACATAACTTAAAACTAAATTTTCTCCAAAAATTCGAACATAATCTAGTTACTTTTGAATTCTTAAAAAACTGCTTTTAGTTTCATAATTTAAAAATTTTAATAATATTTTAGAAAATTTTAATAATATTCTTTATAATATTTTACTATGTTCTTTTAACTTTTTTCCAGTTATTAGAGGAAGGTAACATAATGATACTTAGTTTTAAATACAAATACTATGACGCAATCTTTCATTCTATAATACATTTCTTTAATACTAAATATTCATATACAAAAAATAGATTAAAATCTATGGTAGAGCATTAAATACAAAAGTTTTGATGTTTAAACATCACAAAGAATCTTCATTACAGTATATATATATTTAAATTTAATAAATTTATATTAAATGCATAACTGCAATTACATAGAGTTAATTAAGTTCATATAAACCAAATTCTATAAAATGGAGACCAAATTTACAAAACTGAAATTTGATTCAAAGACATACAGATATTTGGTTTTATATCACAGAAACAAAATTATATATTAAAACTTTGGTATTAAAAATTGGTAGAATGTTTAAAGACTATTTTTAAATAAGTATATAGCATCAAATGACTGTTATAAAAAATTTTATTTTGCTTGATAGTACATATTAAATCAATTCCTATTTCATAAATATTTAAATAACTAAAAAGTGTGCAAATAATTAAAAAAAAATTTTGGAAATTTGTAACATTTCTAATAAACGTTTTATAAGGAACTATATGATAATGAATTGTTCGCATAAATACATGCTTTCATTGATATGAGTTATTCATAATTATTTAAATAAAATATAAAGGAACGTTGATATTTATTTGAAGGAATTCCATATATAATTTAATTGAGATATTTAATCTTACCAGTAGTAAGTGTTCAAGTTATGAATATAATATTTCTTTTCTAATATTCTATGTGTTACTGTAACAGAATTTCTTTTTCTAATTTAACTTCACAATTTCATCCAAAATGCAACCTTTGTCATTAAATATAAAAGCTAGCTATTCAAAATTGCGTATTATTAAGCTCATTTTTTTCTACGTACATTTAGAAAAACTTTTGAAAATTTTCTTTGCGGTGTCTTCTGTTTTGAGACAACAATACTCAATGGCAGTGTGTTAACTCCCCGGAAAAGTCCTTGGATCGACGGCTAAAGTTTTTCCAACATCACTGAATAAAACAGAATACGCCAAAAGGTATACTTCCCAAATTTATTTTACTTATAAAATATTTTATAAAAGTTAAAATAGAAGCTTATTATAACCTGTATCAAATATCGCTTTTACTTAGACAATATTTCAATGCTATAAAATACATAATGGAGAGTTTCATCCCTTCAAAATAGCATGATGTCTTTCAAAATGAATGATATTGATGGTATTATAATCATGTTTTTTTGATAAAAATTATAATTATATTCATTAAAATTTAAATTAAATTATTTAGCTTCTTGTCGTTAATACATATGTGATGATCAGTATTAAATATTTTTGAATTCTTCCCTCCTTCTAAAGGTTAGTATTTTGTTGACACAAAATGTATGTTTTATATTATTTTCCCAAAAGTTATTATTTCACACGTTTATTTGACATAATTATTTTCCTCTAAAATGAATTAATTATGTCAACAAAGATATATTTTATCAATTAATCTTTTAATGTCACTTACGGTTTTTACGTAGTGTACAAATTATTTATAAAGTTTAATTCAAGATATTCAAAATTGTTTTCTGGAATTCAAAAAATATTTGGAAATTTTGTAAGTACTTGTTATATTATTTATTATAGAAAGTATTTAAAATTTTAAAATTATTTTTTGAGAATAATAAGTGACTGTAATCAATTATTTTTTATGAAAAATCTTTCATTTTTTCCCCAAATTTCTATGTTAAATGTTAAATTTTTTAAAGTATTTCAATAAACACAATGTAATAATACTATTAGCATTCCGTTCAGATCAGCTGAAGAAATTAATTATATTTATGAGCCAATTTTAGATTCATTAACCATATAAAGTCAGTAAAAATACCTATTTATTCCTTTATTACTATTTACTAAGCATTTGATATCAAAAAAGGTATAATGCTTCATTGCTTTAAATTTTCATGTAACATTGTAATAAATGATTAAAAATACAAATTATTGCGTTTCATATGATTTATTTAATCTGGTTTAATATTCTTTGAAAATATATTTTAATCGACTAAAGAAACAATGAACGACAAAAACTTTAAAAATTAACTATTATTTACTTCATTTATATAGAAAATGTTTTTATTTAAAGCTATAATACATATCTTACTTCTAGCCTTACAAACTTTAATGCATATACATTTAAAAATATTTTAAAGAAGGAAAATGTAAGTTTAAAAAAAAGAAACATAATCATTTTTATATATTTAAGTCATACTAATAAATTAAGTTAAATTTTCGTTCATGATATTATTATAAAAATTTCGGAATTAAATATAAAATTCTAAGTAATTATTCTCTTAGTTTAATCCTATTTAATTATTCTTTGTAATATAATCATCTAATTATTTTCACGTAAATAAAAATGTTTTTTTAAAAAATAATAAATTTTTATTTAATGATAGAGGATATATTTAATATTCATTCAGTTACTTTGAAATATTGCTCTTTCTTACACCGTTATTTAATTTTCCATCAAGGTATATATTTTCCTAAAGCATTTTTCATTAATGGAAGCAATTCTACATTCATTTAGAAAACTTGTGTTTAATATTTTAAGCAAACATTAATCTAAAAGTATTGCTAAGAAACGGATTGAATAGATGAATAAACGAAACTCTTTAATTTTTTGAATAATTAATTTCAATAGGATTTTTTTAAATAAAAAAAATGAAAAAATAATATTATTTTCCTTTAATTAAAATGTATATATATATATATTTGTTCCCTTCGGGTAAACATTTTGTAAACTGTTACTTATAATAAGTCACGTGAATGTTATGCATCATATGATATTAATTTTCTATTTTTTAAAAACTACTTTTTAATTTTTTTCAAAACAAGCTTAAATAACTATATATTTTTTAATAAATGATCTATAAATAAGGCTAGGATTTTTCAACTAATATAATATTTTTTGAACCAAGACACGGTAGTATCATAAAAATACACCTGTCAATGTAAAAAGGAAAAAATATAAAGAAATATAAATTATAATAAAAAGACCGTTGCAGATAATATTAAAATGATATCATGAGTGATGTTCTTGAAGTATTACGAAACAGAATTATTATCTTATAAAAGTGTCTATATAATCTCATCAACTGGAAAATTTCAATGTATGCTTAGAAATGTTAGGTAAAGGTAAGTAAAATGTAAGATTTATTGACTAAAAGATACATTTACTGGTTAATTTTCAAAAAATATTTCTGCTTAGTAAATAAAAAGTGTTTTCCGTTTTACTTACTTTTAATATTTTAATTGTAATTAACTATTCAATAGAAACATAGCATTTTAATCAATTTAAAACTCTAATTATTAAATTTCAAACTATTGAAAAAACATTGTGACAACAAATTATAATCTTTACCTTTTTCCAGATGTGCTGAAGAAACATTGATTGTAGGAGTGGGGGTGTTGGATTCACGAGTCTCATCACAATGACACACATCAACAATACGTCTTGTTATTGTCTGATGTATCCCTTGCTCTGATTGGTTCTTCACTGAAGGTTTGAATTATATGGATAATCAAATTGCTGATCATAGACAAGATCTGGCTAATAGTCGATGTGATTAAGCACTTTCACCGATTTTACAACTTTCATCACGTGACAGTCATTTTATGGCTCTCTTGTTGAATTTTCATTTGTCAACACGTGCTGTTTTGAATTATGCGTCTGCGAAATTGTATGTTTTTAATAATAAATATTTATTTGTGAAGACAATATTCAGATGCTCTTTCAAGTGATTCAACGTATGTCAGTGTAAGATTATCTGTTTGTTAATGAATGTAATTATATTACAAATTGATCAATATTTTTCCATTTAAAGTACTTTTTATAAAATGTTATCCTATACATTAATGTTCCTGTTTGTCATATAACAGTTCAGTTTCTCAAAAAAGGAAGAATTTGTAAAGAATAAAGGTGTGTAATAATTTATATATAAAATTAATTTTTTCTCTTCAATATATCTCAACAATGAAAAAACTTATATTTTCTAAATACATGTAATTAATACAATTGTAGTTTGATTAATTTTGTATAAAAATATGTGTGTTTCTTATACACCTTAATGTATTCTTCATTATCCTATCTCTTCTCAAATATTTATTACCGAACACTGTTTATTCAGTAGTTAAGTTATAAGCTATTAGTTTCTTCATTTCATAAAATCAAATATCAACATATTTGCAAATATTCTTTTAGAAATAAAAATGAAAGTTTAATTTATTATTTTAACTACTATGCAACATTCCCTTAAAAATAGATATGCATAATTGCATATGACTGCTTTTGAAACAAAAAGTCAATTATAGATTGATTATATAAACTATTATTTTTATGTAAATATTCTTATAAAATTTGCAATTCCTTAAAACTCGAATCCAATAAATATTTAAATGTATTTAATTTTATTTTCTTTCTATTAGGATTTTTGCATTGGTGTTTTAAAACCTGATTTTGTTAAATTATAAATTGAGTTGATTTAACTTTTGAATTATATTCTTGATAATCTGTTAATCTCACTACAGACAGACATTATTGAACAAAATCCGTTGCTTAGGTAAAATATAGCTTGAATAGTATTTCAATAATAGTTTAATAATGCAAAACATTTTTTCAATCATCACTAACCATGATTAATATTTTCAATAAAACTTTCAGGTACATTGATTCAGCCTTGTTTTACTTTATTTTCGAAATTGATTTGTATTAAAAAAGCATCTTCGTAAGTAATTATAAATATTTAAATAGGTAACTATAAATATTTAAATAGCAATTTTAAAATGTTTTATTTATAAAGATTTTGCATCTTTGATTTAGTTAGAATATTTTAAAATATAAATGTTAAAGAAAATAAAAGAATTCAGTCATTTTTGTATTAATAGATTAAAATCAATGTAAAGCATAAATTGAATCTCAAATAACTCAAGCAGTTAAAATATTGAGGATTTTGTACTCATGATTTGCCCTGTATTAAAAATATAGATATATTAGAAAAATCAGTGTTATCGTTTGATTCTTCTCTTATTTTACACGAAATTCTTATTGAAGAATTTCCTTTTTCTTTTGCTAATCAAATGCTATTATCATTTAATTAGCAAAAAGAAAATAACATAAATGTATGTAGATTAGCTTTAAAAAATGTTAATTCTTAAATATTCTCATCTTCTTATCAAAATTAAAAGGAACTGATTTCCCCTGAAAGTTTTCTTCATTAGTGTATATTCTGTGAAATAAAAGGATAATTATGATAGAAATTTCAAAAATTTTTTTAAACATGCAGATGATTTTAATAGATTAAAACAATACTAGAGTTATATTATTTACTACATTATTCACATTATCGTATACATAAAGCACAAAATTAATTTCAAGTATTTATCTATAGTTTTTTTATAGGAGTTGAACCTAATAATAACATACATTGAATTTAATAAAATTTAAATCAGATAAAGAATTAAATAAATACTTATATTATCAATATATTATCATAAAACATAAATTCAAGGTCTAAAGTTTTATACACTAAGTATTATATTTTCTATTAAAACTTAAATATATGATACTATAAATTTAAAAATGACTTCTGTAATACAATTTAAAATTAAAATTACATTCATTATATTAAAACTATATGTGTATGCTTGCTGATATGAAAAATTAAATTTGTATGTACTCATAACTTACTGAAAAAGGTATTTAATAGAGATTTAATTGATTCATTAAATAGATTTACCTAAAAAATAAACATTTTTTAGAAATTTACTGAATTATTGATATTTAAATCATAATATAAAATACTAGTGTCTTACAAAGCCAGTAAATAATTTTGCTAAATTATGAGTAACATAAAAGATAAGATTTCTTAATTTAAATTTATGTGATTGTTGTTATATCTTCTTTATGTATCCTCTAATGATAAGTTATAGTATGATTTTTATGAAAAAAATATAACTTGAATTAAATGAGAAATCATCTTGTATTTTGCTTCATTAAAATAATTGTTTCTTCGTAACATATATTCTTCAATTTGTGTAATAAATGTGCATCAATATAAACTGATATAAATTAACCAAATAATTTTATTTTCTATAAGATTTTTACTCTGAATATATTTAAAGTTTTAATACTTTTGATAAAATCTGCTAAGAGCAAAAACTCCAGTTTGGAAAATAATCACATCATGAAAATTTATAGTATTTCAACAGAATTTATTCATGGGGTTTATTTTTGATACAAGATTTCTATTGAAAAATTATCATTAATGATACTTTAAATTGTTCCTAAATAACATAAGCTTCCTATAATTCTTATTATTTACTATTACTAAGAAAACATTTTTTGGATACGTATTAAAGATACACATTTAGAATGAAAGTATATTTATATGAAATAACTATAAATGTTTTAAATGCTTTTATTGAAAGAAAAGAAGTTGCTGAGAACACTAAAAATAGAATATTTAAAAAAATTACAAATTAAAATTACTTTAATTATGAAATATATACAAAATAAATAACCTGAACTATATATAGAGAGTCTGCATTATTTTAGAAGAAATAATTTACTGCATACACACAAATTTTAATGTGTGTATCATTATAATATATATATACGATATGTTTCAAAAATCAGATTTCTAACAACAATTTCTTTTGATATTGAACAAAAATGTTTTATGCAAATGAAATATTTATAAAAATATTGATAATTGAATATTAGCTTTCCTTACATATCTTCCAAAAAATTTCCTCTAGCTAATATTGATTATTTTAAGAATATTTCAATTATTATTTAATATTTTTTATTTAAAAAATTTTATGATTTACATAAAATTATTCATTTTATTGAATATATGATCCTAAAATCACTTTTCAAAGCATAACAACACTACATTTTGACGAAAACTACATCTAAGCTGAATTGTATGTAGAATTTTATCGCATAAATGCTAAGATATAAAATTTAACCTTCAAAATCATAGTATTTTCATATTATACTATGAAAAAAGAGAAGGCTTTGGTTTTACAGACTGATATTTAAGAGTTCTTTTCTAATATCATTAATTATTGATATTAAGAATCGATTACTAATTTATGATTTTAAATATCTAAATATTAATTATTATTATAGCAAAATCTAATTCTATATATTATGATACTTTGATAAAAATGACTGTCAAATTGCCTTTATTTATTATCAGATTATACGATAGTAGGTGGATTGTGCAAGAAAGTATAAGAAGAGAGGCTGTAATTTTGGAGTATTGATATGATTTTTTATTGTAAATTATTGAATATAAGAAATCAAAAATTAATCGTTTTTAAATATTTCAGAACTTTAGCTTTTATATACTTGAAATGATTGATATAAAATTTCTAAAAATAAAATATTCGAATTCTAGTATATTTGAAAAGATATCATGGAATATATTGACAATTGCATCCAATTAAAAAAGTAATATGTACTGATTAATATACTAATCTCAATAAATAACTGAACTTAGTATCTTATTCTACAATAGAACAGTGTTACTTTTCTTAAAAAAGTTAACATTCCAACATTATTTATTATATTAATTTAATTGAAATGCTCTTACCTAATATAAACAATTAAAATGAATATTTTTGTTCATTTGTTATTAACCATGTTTGTTAATATTGTATCCAACTTATAAAAACTTCAAACAATTTTAAATACTAATGATTTAATTTGCAATTATTAAAAGAAAAATTTATCTTATTGTATGCATATGAACACGAAAATGGTCCTTCATATTTTTGCAGTACGTATATGAAGGTTTACACGGCAATTATTTTGTTATTAATTTAAATTTATACTCAATTTCAAAGTATTGATCAGAAAGTAAACTTATATTTTTTTAATAATAGAATGTTTAATTTAAAATTTCATAATAAATTTTATTAAAAAATATTTTTATGTTTAGTTTCAATAAAATAACTATATAAATCTTCTATCATTGGAACTAATAGATGATTATATCCATAGATACCTAAAGATATAAATTATGTTGTATCTTGAATTAAGAATATGAATTGAATTACACAAATTTGCTCACATTTATAAATTTTTGAAAGTGTGGATTTCATACATTTTCAGAAACTTAAAAAAGGTATTTTATTTAAAAATTATTCTTCACAATATTTTTTACTTAAATTTATAAATTCTTTTTTTTTACAAAGGCTCTCTATTAAGAACTTTTGTTGTTTTTAAATAAAGTTAAAACAAATTTCTATATGTGTTCATGTATAGCAGGGGTGGCCAAGACGTCAAACGCGGTCGACTGGTAGACCGCGAAGACATTTTAGGTAGTCCACGTGACCATCCCGATAATGACCTCGGATTTATGACTTATGATATAGAATCAATGAATTATTTAAAATAAAAATTTACTACAGTCTACGCTTTAGATCCCAAAACAAACTGTGCAAAAATTTAAAGATTTTTGATTAAAGGTTTACGATTTAAAACCTAAAATGGACATGAGGAACGCGATTAAAACATTAAAAAAATTATAGAGAGGTATGCATCTCAATTAAGAAAACATGAATTGAGAAACTTCAAACCATGGAGGAAGAGTGCATCCATAATCCAAACCAAGACTTTGAAGATTCGCTTAATACTTACTTGTTTTGTTTGAAGAATTTTTTAAGAAGATTTGCTGACTTAGTTAGGTTGAAAGAAATACTCAATTTTATGATATTTCCATTTAGTTAAAATGTCAACATTAATGGAGTATCTGAAAAAATAGGACATTTAATAGATATCACATCAATCACGGTCGAGGAAGAAATTATTAAATTAAGATGCGATATATTTTTTTAAATCCAGAGCATATTTAGCGATACTGATTTTTAGAAATTAATTTCTGAGGAAACGTTTCCAAATATTTGCAAATTGATTTTGTATTTAAAATCATACTTTGGATTGAAGTGTCTTTGCTAATCTGCTTTTTCAAACATGAACAAAAAACAAACATTGGTCGCATTTAACAGATGAACATTTAATTTCGTGTTTATGTATTGCAATAAGCTCGTACCAGCCACAATATGATAAACTTGTCGCAGATATACAGTGCCAAATTTCAACTAAACGAAGTGAATAGGATGGACAGTTTTTGATATATGAATACTTTGATTATTTTCGTCGGTAAATTTTTATTTTGTAAACATTAATATTTAGTTTTTTTTTTTAGAAAAATTACATAATTTACCATTTTTTCTTGTGATTGAAAATAAATATGTATGTTAATTTAGCTGTGCCATTGGTAGACCGCCTTCGATTTTTTAAATCTGGAGTAGACCCCGGATCCCAAAAGTTTGGCCACCCCTGATATATAGTATACAATTTATGAATAAAAATTTAAATCTAAATAACTCTTATTTAATCTAAAAGTTAATTTATAATATATTATATATTCTTATCTTTTTATTTCATTATGTGAAAATATTTTAGTAAATCTTGTTTTAAAGAAAAAATAATCTAGGTTTTACAATATTATGTTTATAATTTTTGTGTATAAAAGCTATTACTAATAAAAACACTAAATCATTTTTGCTTTATTTTAAATGTAAAATATTGTATTCTTCTAAAAAGTTACACATTTGTAACATAAAAGTATACATGAAAAAAAATGTAGTGCTGTACAAATTATTATACGCAATATTCATAACATTAGATGAATATTGATGTCTGTTCATAGTGATGATAATGTAGATTGATTCAGAATTTAAGAAAATTAATTTATAATATTTGGGTTCACACAATCAAATAAACTGTTCAATAAATTAATAAATACAGAACTAGTTTATTGATATTTCATTTTGTGTAACCTACATGTTATATTAGTTTGCATTTACTATGAATAGCAAAAATGTTTAAAAAAATAAATAACTACAATTGGCTTGTATATCATCACAAGAAGACTAAATAAGCATGAAATAGAAAATTGCTGATACCGAATCCTCATGAATAAAAAAATATTTATAAAACTTTAATAGTTTTTAATTATTTTGCATTCAGAGTTTAAATATCAGAAACGTAAAATAATGTGATGAGTTAAATATTCAATTTAGTTTAAATATTTTTGATTCAATAAAAAGTTGTTTTTAACTTCTCAATGATATTATTAAAATGCGTTTAAAAGTTGGACAAATGATATATAATATGTATTAATGAATATGTGATTGCAATAATTTAAATCTTGTAAGTGTTAGTTAGAAATGTATTTAACTTTTACTCATTATAATTTTGTTGCAAGATCAATGCTTTAAATTTTATAGTTTATAATGAATTCAAGGATATTCACAATACTGTATATAAAGTTAACTTACAAAATGTAGATTCATTTGTAAATTGTAAATCAAAATTATGCAGTAAATATAAATGTTAAAATTATACGGAATGACTGACATAGATAGGAATAAAAAATGAAATAAAAAATATAATTAATCACTAACAATTAAAAGTCACGCATGAGTGAGAAAGACATAAGAAAGAAATGAAGTGTAAAAGGAAGATATAGCTATATTTTACTAACTTGAATTTTTAAATACTGAAATAAAAATGTTAAATTGATTTAACACTCAAAATTTTATGCTTAGTTTCTTTGAAATAAATATAATAATTACATGTCAATTAATTTCTGTACACAAGTGTAACTACATAAGAATTTTAATAATTAAGTTATGAACAAATTCTGAATTTTGACGTTGACTTCATATTCATAATTTCATTTCTAATACTGTTTCATAAAAGCGATGAATTTCAAAAATTAGGTTTTTCAAATCTAGTAAGAATAAAAAAAAATAATCAGAAGTATAGAAAAATAAGAATGAAAATGCTCGACATTTCACGATGTTATTTGCTATTCATACAACTTTAGTTATTTAAATTTTACAAAAGTAAACTTAAAACTTTATTAACTTCAAACATAATTTTAAACTATTAATTTATTTTTAATTATTATAGTTTTTATAGAATGCTGAAATGAACGGATACTGCATATCTAACATTGACATGAGAAATAGATTTTAGTATCTATAATTATTGCGTTTTTATCTTAAGTTTCTTCTATTTGAAGTCATTTACATGTGTAATATTTGTAAGATATCACTATCAGAAATTTTCATTGATATATAATAATTCATATATATTAATCATTAAGTAATGTATGTCAGTAACATATTTTAATGCGGCTTATTTTTAAAAAAAAACAAATTTCTGGTTAAAATGAGTTTTTATCTTTAGTAATGATTGTTACAGAAATGTGTAACAATTATTACTATAGATACTTCAGTTTAATGAAAAACCTGGTACTTCTAAAGCAAATAAAATTGTTCCACACAAAATATAACCCGTTATTACGTTATATGGAATATTTTAATCTGATAATCAACCTAGTATCTCACATATAATTAAGAATATTTCTTGTATAATGGGGTTTATATTACAATATCACAGTATTAGCAACAGAAACATAGTATTAGCTCATGGTATTTGATACAGAAACATTGAACACAAATTTTAATATTATTAAGGCAAATAATTAAAATTATTTTGATTTTTTTTATCTTATTTGAAATTTGATCAAGAGCTTTTCAAACTAATGAACGGATTTGTCTCAAAAAATATTTGAAAATATGATTCAAGAATTGCTTCTGAATCACATGTGTACATTTTTCTTTTATTATACACTAAATTTTTATGTAGTTGGGATCAATATATAAACAATTGGTCTATAATAACATTTTATGATTAAAGATTGATTGGTTGACCCCCTCAAGAATTGTGAGTAAATCGAAGTGCTCAGTTGAAACTGAGCATTTTGATCTACTTATGCCCGTTTAATCTTATCATTCTAGTAATAACATCTATTTGAATGCGAAATTTTTGCTTCACAGAAAAAGATTTATTTTATGCATTTGAATAATTCAACATAGGAATTTAAAACAATTCCGTGTTCTGGAAATTTCTCCGTGAGACAATATGAACTTGGATTTAATCAGATCTGCTTCAATTCGTGCATTCAGGATTTTGAATAATTTACATTATCCAGGAAGCAACTACCTATGGTTGAATCTGAGACACAAGCAGACTTTACGACGGCAGTATAATTCAACAAAATTAATCTACCGACAAATCACGTGCGTTACCAGTTAATCAGATGTCCCGCACTAAAACCTTGGAATGTCCGCATTAACATTATACAGCTAGCCAGTCTGAGGCACATTCCATTGTGGCAAACTCCGCCTTTTATAAGTCCTGGTCCAATGAGAAAATGTTAGAATTAGATTTTATGGCGTAACTATAAAACTGGAGGACGCCTGGAATAGCTCTTTCCCTACAGGGACTGGGGCTACAAGGAGAGGCCATTAAAAATACCAGGCTTGGAGAGGCGGACAATACTATTGTTAATGTCCCAAGAGCCATCAAAAATGGGAGCGATCCGTATCGTTGTCTCACGCCTCCCTTAACTCTAAAACGCGTAAAATTTTACAACGTATATTTTTGATATAGCCACTGACTTTGCATTTTTTCACTGTCCTATTCTCTTCCTGAAACCTAACACCCTTGGTGGCACATATCCCGAAATTGAGGTTAAAAAAATACGCCAGAAATTTGATCTTAGAACGTATTTTTTTATTACTTACATGAGTACACAAAGTCTAAAATTACATACCATAATATCAAAAGATCTATCCACTAAATATTTATTATCCCAAGATATATAGAACATATAGAAAATTGAACAATTGGTGCCCCATTTTTAATAATAGCAGTCTTAAATACCGAGGAATTAAATTTCTATTTTTACCAAACTCTCAAAAATATAATATATACATAATATCCTTTGTTATAATATTTGAAGAGCAGGTTAGTTGCTATCAGAGTATAAATTCTTATTTCCAACAAAAATCGATATATTTTTAAAATTAAATATTTGGAATTTATTGTTAAAACTTCCTCAATGGTTACGGTCATCAGTAAAAAGTCATGGAGTAGGCCCATGAAAAATAATAAATAAGAGAGCAGTAAAAAGAGTCACTATTTATGAAAAAATAGATTTGAAAATCTAAGAGGTTTATCAGAAATATCTTCATACAGACAATAGAGAAATCTCGTATTGATGTCATGTAAGAAAGTTAATACAGTTGATTTCTCTAAATTGTAGGCAAGAATCAAATCGTCAGATTTTGTATAAATTAGAGAATAAAATATTTATCTAAAAAGAATGATACAAGATCAATGTAATAATAGTTTACAATTATTCAATTTACTCCTTATGTATAAATTGAAAGATCTTACAAACAGAAGTGTTTGTTCAAATATAAACTCTTCAAAAATTTATTTTTGTTAAGTAAATTTTAAATGTTGAATTAAAAATAAATTGTGTCACCTTTTCAGAAATATTTTACTTCCTTAAATATGCATGTTAAGCATTTTGCTTTTATGATTATAATAAATAATATGTTTCTTTATGCCAGGTTGCCAGCATTAAAAGAAGTTGTGTAAAGAATATAAATTATCTGTTTTAAAAAATTTCTCTGTTAAATTATCTATCTTATGATTTGAAGGCTTGTGTAGCTGATAAATACTTAATTATTGGCTCTTTTTTACATTTCTAAATATTGTATCAAGAAAATATCTATTATACTCTTAAAATTAAACACAATTAAAAGATTTAATGGTTTCTGTGCTCCTTTGAAAAACGCTTAAATAAGCCTTATCTGTATTTTTATGACAATACATTTTATGAAAGAAATAAAAGATTTAAACAACAACAGTTTTTATTTAAAATACACACCTTCACGCATTTGAAATTTGTATTTTAACTTTTCTGACACTTTATCACTATAAATAAAAAATTTTGTACTTGGAGTAATTAAAAGCAATCACATATAAAGTTGTGCATGAGTGCATATTGTTGCTGACTGAAGTAACTTAGAATTTTCTATGAAACTTTATCTCCAGTATAGATATGTTACTTAAGGTACTGTTTCTTTTCTTTTATCCATTTACTTATAATATACACTTCCAAGTATAGAAATCATTAAAAAATATAGCATATTAAAGTATATTACTATATATTAATAAAGCAGCATAACACACAATAATCGTAAGGAAATTTCCTTATATATAATACTCTATATATATTAATTATATATAGTATAGTATATTAGGAATATACAATTCAAACTATATCTTGTATATATCATTTAAAAAAACTTTGAATGCTATCTGTTAAACAACAATTTATATTAAAACATTAATACAATTCAATATGATTTGCAGTTTTCTTTTTTATAGCGTTATGTTAAAAATTAATGAATATTTTCAACTGGAAATGATATCCCGATTGTGTACACGATCACGGACTCCATAAAAACGTCAATTTTCTGTACTGTTTCTGTTTTTATGCCAATGAGTTTCAGCACGGGGAATGCCTCATTGACAGGCTCATGGGACAATCTGCAGATGTGCTTTTGTTGGCAATATCAACTCTTCTTATATTTTATGTCTCCTAGGCAAACCTTTTTACTTCTCTTATTACACACATAGCTATGGAATGCCGTGAAATATACCAAACTTATGACTCAAGAAGGTCTTTTATAGGTGGATGTAGGGTTATACCGCCCATAATATTAAGCGATGATGGTGGTCTTTATGGCCACGTCCTCCATATGAGCTTCTTCATCAAGTAAGCTCTATAAGTCCCCTGATTCGATTGATTTTGTACAGTAGATTCCGTCATAACGAGCTACTCTAAAGTGGTACTAAAGAACATTTGATTTAGTGCGTCGTATAGATTCCTATGAGATATATTATAAAAATTCTTATATATATATATATATATATATATATATATATATAGTTTTAAAACCACATGTAAAAGTTGCTTTATATATATAATATAAATTATAATATATATATTAAAGGTATATTAACATATTTTTATAGGTATATATATTTATATATTTTTTAATTGATGATAAATTATGTGCATAATATCATGTATAGAAAATATTTTAAATAATGTTGATCTGATGTCATTACATTTCAATTTAATCCTTATCAGTTTATTTAAAGCTAGTATTAATTTTTCTTAATTTTTATTTTAATAATCTTAATAAAGACAGGGTACAAAATCTTGTCTTTTTTACATCGTGACTTGAAAACCACTACAATTTATTAAAATGTTTGATTATGAGTAAAAACTACCAACAATTCGGAAGGGGTTTACATTAATTTATTGAGGTATGATATATAATTATCATACCTCCTTAAAACCTTTTAGTCTAAATAAAAATATCTAAATTACATCCTCAAATTTTAAATTATTTTGACAAGAGTTTTATTATATAGTTTCAAATGTTCAATTTACCAAACACATTTCAAATATGAATAAAAAGTTGTGTATGAAAATACGAAAAATATATTTCAATCAATTCATATTTACTTGCATATAAGTCATATCATTTTAACTTTTTTTATATTGTTTGGCATGTAGAATATGTAACTGGCGAAAATGTAAAAAATACATAAATGACATTTTGAATATAATCATTTTTATATGTCTTATAAAAACCGCATTGATAAAGATTCTATACTATACTCTGCTCTGTTTTTCTTAAACTTATATCCAATTTACTTCATCAATTTTTTATTTAATTACTGTTATTTTTTCCAATAAAATTCTTTATGGTTCTGAACCTCATTTATGTGTTAATTTAGAGGGAACATAGACAATTCGCAATATACATTTGGAAAATTTTAATTTATGAAACATTAAATACTGTAAAGGTTTTGGATTAAAAATCACAAATGTTAAATTCCTTGCTTTCTATTAAGAAAATTTTAATCCAAATGCTTCTGTAAAACAAATGCTTTGAATAAAAGAAATTAAGTTTTTGTCAATTTATATTTCATTTGCTATAAGTTTCTCTTTTTATGTTTTTTATATTATGTTAATTATTTTGAGTTTCTACCTAGTCTAGAAAAATGTGCCTCAAATAAACGCTAAATATTATTACTGTTATTATGATAAATAGAATTAAAACAAAAAATTTTCAAAAAATAGAATTTACTTTGAATTAAAAAATAAAACATAGATTTCAAAATCTTTAATTTCATAAAAATGAAAAATTATTAAAAAAATTTTCTTCTCGAAATCACATCAATGAAAAATAAAAAGTAAAAACCGTTGCTCCTTATATAAACCAAATCATAATTATATATGATTTGATTTTGGGAAAGCAAAAGTAATAATCTTCAGTTAATCATAATGTTAATCATAATAATCAAAATTACGAAAACTAGTTTTTCAATATAATTTTGAAACACATTATAACACTTCTACTATAAAAGAAGGACAAGAAAATTGATTATTAATCACTTTTTATTTCTTGTAATAAGCATTATAATCTAGTCATCTCTCTCTCTCTCTCTTTTTTTTTTTTTTTTTTTTTTTTTTGGCAGAGATGCAAGATTATTTTCTTTTTAACAAAATTTGAATACATTAAATCAAGGAAAAAGTAATCCATTATTTTTTGGTAGAAAGTTGCATATATCTCAAAAAGTATACATCAAACAATTTCAGATTTATGCTCGTTGAAAAGGTGACATTTCGTACTAAAAAATTACTTTACTTTTTACTGTTTGATTCACTCATTTATGAGTTAAAGAGTATTAAAACTGCAGTTCACCAAAAAGAAAATTTTGATGTATTTTACAATTTATCTTTGATAAAGCTGAAAATTTATGCTTGGCTATTGAAACTGTGAATGGTGTTTATAGTCCCGATATTGTTTACAAGTAATTTTGGAATCACCGATTCAACTCAGATATTTTTTAAGTTAAAAATCACACGGGTGAATCATTTTCAAAATTGTCGATAAATTATCAAAATTTTTTAAGGTAACCGCTTATTATATATAAAGCAACCGTAGCATCGCCTAAAACCTAAAGATCGGTCTTAAAACAGTTTTAAAATTTTTATGCTAATGAAGGAAGTTATGAAGTAAGTTACATAAAGTTTTCTTAAAAATAATGGATTTCTTTTTTCCCCAAACTAATATTACAATTTTAAGTATATTTTTCTGCCAAAAAATTAAACAATTTGTCTATTCTTTTCAAAGAAGTTGATTAATATACAAAACATTTTACTTTATAAGATAGTTGTTCCAATTTCAAATTTATTTTTAGGACTTATTTTGGAATAAATGAATCCTAAAAATATTTTGAAAATAAAGGTATATTTTCAGTATTATTTAAAAAGTTTAAAGAAAACAAAATATCAATCTCCAATTGCCAAGATAGTGAATTTTATAAGAAATAAAAATATTAATGGTTATCTATCACAAGTCAGGGAATCTAATAAAATTCAATTTATTAATTTTCCACTGACGCATGAAAGCGCTCGCCATCAAACAGATTTTTGGCACATAAAAGTTTTTGATGATAAAGTCGATGTTTTTTTCTCTCTTTAGAATTGATTAACTAAATAATTATTACTCGGAATTTATTTTTTACCTTGTCTGTGAAGGAACAATTAAATTAAGGACAAATAACTGTTGAGAAACTTAAGAATAACTTAAGTTTATTATATTATTAAGTTCTTATAATTTCTTAAGTTTATTATATTAAGAATTGATATTATTATTTTAACTTAAGAATTAGGTTAGTTAAAAATAATATTGAGATCCAAGTTTTATTTAAAGTACATTATGAGAAAAAAGCGCTATTCGGGGAACATTTTTCAGGGAGAAAGAACTGAGGGAAATAATAAATTGAATTCATAGAGTAGAAATGCATAGTGAAATAATGAATATGATAAAAAATATTCCATTTAAATTTGGGAAAAGTAAAATTACGAAATAATTTTACTATTCGAATTTCTGGGATACACAGATGTAAATTTTATGACATTTATTAAAAATTACAAATGATGAATTTTGAAAAGATATAGTAAAATATTTTTATCAATTATTTGAAAAATTTTCACAGCAATCAAATTATTTCTGAGGCATAGTAATGGATTGAAAATTTTTCAATGTATAGGAAATTGCAAAAATTGCGTACCAAATCAAATAAAAATACACTCTTGAATAATAAGTTGAAGTTTCCTCTATTTTGATATTACATTATGGAGTGCCTAATAGCATATGAAATTAAGCATGCACTAGGTAATTGCTTTCACGGCGGATTTTTCGGAGATATTGTCTAGCGGGAGAAAACCGGAAAACTCCCAAGCATCTACCCTGACTAAAGTTCATACACGTGACAGTAACACAATAAATATCTACATTCTGCTGTTTGATAGTGGCTGGATGGAACCCATAGGTCACTGTAAACCAAGATTCTGCTGTTTGTGGAAACGTAATTGTTACTCTCAAATTAGCTATAAATAAGTTTGTTTTTGGTCAATATTTAAGAATAATTGATGTTTTAACATGATTTAAGAATATTTTTGCAGTGGCAGTTGAAGAATTAATTAAATACTCGCGAAGTGGCATAGCAAATTATACTGATAATTTAATTTCGTTTGATTATATGAAAGTTTCTCAAAGGCTCACTAAAATATTTTCATATACCACGTAATTTATGATTACACTGTATAAGTATACCTAACAATTAGTTTTTTTCTTTGTAAATTTCGAAGTACAACAATTACTGAAAAAACTCCATGCTCAAAAAAAAAGCTTAAAATATATATTTTAGAAGTGCGATATTAATGTGCACTAAAAAAAATATGTATTCTCTTTTGATTCGCAGATTAGGTAGGAAATGTACGGAAATTGAATCAAATATATTAATAAAATCAAAATTAAAAATGTTGAAATTATATACTCAGTGATTGCCGGAATTGAATTTAATCAAAATTGGCTAAACTTTCTTAACTTAGGTAATTAAGAGCCAAATTTTCAAGGTCTCACATGATACATGAATTTATTTTGTAGGCAAAAGTAAAAATTTTCTTTTTTAATCCAATTTCAAACCTAGTTGTTGCAACATTTTTAAAACACAATAAAAGTATTATGCACAGTGACTTTTTCAACATTACTTCATTCAACATTTATTATTTCTAAAAATAATATAATTAAAATAAATCACATTAATTTCTTTCCACATTTTAGTTTAATAATAATTTTTAAGTAAATAATTAGATGCTTATTTCTGTGTGATTAAATTATTTAGAATTCAATCAATTAAATTTGGTATTTGACAAAGGACAAAAATATGCAGTAGTTTATTTAGCAGATTTAAAATTATACTATTCACATAAAATGTTCACCCATTTCTCTTTATAAAGTGAAGCAATTTTATAGCAATCAGAAAATATTTAATTTAGCAAAATACATTCAAAATAAAATATATGCAGTAAAAAAACTGCAAGAAATTCAATATTCTTAAAAATCCATATTAGTCAAATCAATTCCTATTGGACAAATTAATCATCAATAAATCATTAAAATATTATCAAACATGATTTTTCAAATATTTTCAATGTAAAACCACAATTTATTGAATTTATAGTAGAATATTTTAGAAAAAAGTTTATTGACAAGTATTGAAATTCTTAATAGTATAAAACATATTTTATAATTTGTTCACAATTATTAAATGGTATTTTTATGTTCCTATTTCTTCGTATAAAAATACATTATTTTATTATTGAGATATTAAAATGACCAAAATAATGACAGTAGGAAAACTTTAACTCAGTTTTGAAATCATATTATTTATTTTGTGATAGTATCATATTGTGTATTTTGTGATCAAATTATAAAATGTAATTGCTCAATTTTTCTTTTACAAGCATTCTATTTTTAACCAAGTAAGGAAAAATAAAATAATGAAACTATTTAGCATATGTTCTAAACATAACATAGAAATAAAATATAAATTTTAATATGATGATATAGCAATTGTGTAAATCACAAAATTTATTTTTTTGTAAAACTGAAAGTTAATTGCGACTTCAACGTGAACTTTTTTAAAATTAGCATTCAATAAATAATTATGGCATTTAAAGAATACAATAAGATTATTTTATATTAATTTAGTTAGCTGTATAAGGAAAATTTCCATTCTAACAAATTTATTATAAAGGGATTTTCTTTCCTAAATCATGAAATTCAGGAATGCTTTAACAGCAATGAAAATGCAAGAAAATTTAATATGCAAAATGTTACATTTATTTAAAAAAATAAAAAATAAGAAGAAAAATTTATTTTTGAACTTTTCCAAAATATGTGTTTACTATTTTGTTTTTTAAATAAAGGGAAATTTTTAATCATTTTGTTATGTAAATAATAATTAGTATCATAATAGATTAAAGAAAATACTTATTCCAGTGAAAGATTGTAATTCTTAAAATATATAAATAAACATGGTTTAAAAGTTAAAAATAGGAAAATTGCTTAAAAATTAAATCCGTAATTTTATAAAATGTGAAAACTTACTAAGTTATTAAAATTTCCTGTTTGATGTTTAAAATATATTTAGTATAATTATTCATATTTCAAAAATAATTTTACGATACATTCAAACACAATCAATCAAGCTTCTCTGAAGAGAACTTATTGTAAAGTTTTATTTGCTTAGAAAAAGATAGAAATTTACTATATTTTGAGATAAGTTACTTGAATAATTAAACCAACTACACTAAAAATAGACTAGTCATCTTATCGTATTAAAAGTAAAATATATAAAAATAACACAATGAAAACTTTTTTTGGAAGTTTGTTGTTACTAGCGGTTTTAGAAACGACTTAAAGCTTGAAAATAATGCTTATTATTGAATGTTTATTACTGCAATGTTATAAATGCAGATCTTTGCCTAAATGTAACATTTTTTACAGAAAAAGGCACGTGTCCCCCATTGATTAACATCAAAATGCAGCATCAAAAATAATCCAACGTCCATTTACATAAACTAGAAAAGAATATAAGTATTATAAGATCTAAATTAAAGTAATTATACACTGTAACAATTTTTTTTTGATTAGGGTCCACTATGAATTATGAAAGCATTTTTCCTCTGAACGCATTTAACCAATATGTGATAAAATGTTAACATAACAGAAAATTTCAATGAAAATTATTAATTTTCCGGTACAGTTATGATTTAACTTTATTTATAATTAACATTATATACATTTACTCTATTATTGCATTGAATATCACATGCTAGCTATCGTAGGGTTAATTCCTCTGATTTCCTCAAGCATTCTTATTCAAATGCCCACATTGATAACTATTTATGAGGAATTAGCATGCAATTATACAATATAGAAAGACAAATTTTGTAATTCGTTTTGAATTAGAGTTTGCAATAAAGTAATAATTTTTTTTTATTTTTCTACACTGTTTAAGTTTTATTAATTTAAATTATTTTTTAATACAAGCATATCAAGTTTGGATTATTAATTACCTTTATGCCTTCAAATGTTTTGCATGATTATTTATAAAAACAATTTTATCTTTAGAAACTTCCCTGTTGTAGTTATACATTTTTTTATTCTTTCATGCATAATATTTTCAAGACACCCACCATTCTGAATTAATTTTAAACTTCCTATATAAAAATTCATATTTCTTGTATAAAAGATTTTTTTTTTTAGATTTTGCTTTTATGTAAAGGATTGTTCTAAAACCGATTGATACTGATATAAATTTTCTCATCATTTTTAAATAATATTTTCTTTTTTTTTAATACTCATAAACTCATAAAAGAAAAAGAAAAACTCTTGCTTTTCTTTTAAGAAAATTACATATGAATGTATATCTACATACTGAAAAAACATCAAATTTATGCATTAAAAAAGTAAATTTTTATTTTATTTATTACAACTCTCATCACGCGATTTACAAATAGTAATAAATTTTTAAATACCAGTAAAAATACTCATAAAATAAACCAAAATGATATAACTAATATTGTCACATTACATTTTATTGCAGTAAGTGCTACGAAATATCTTTCAGTAAATAGTTTCCAACAAATAAAAAAGTAATTTCACAGTTTTATTTATTTCTCGAACTATTTTAAAAAATATGATTTTATTTTAACTAATTTTTATATTTATGACTATATAATGAAGTGATGTATAATTTTATAACCATTCTAACGGGTAAAAAATAATGTTAGTAAAAATAAACAGAAGCAGCCAACACCTATAACGGCACGAGCACTAAAACTCATAAGCAGCGAAATGTGCAGTTAAAGAAGCTCTAAAGAGATCCTTAGATGATGTACAAATTTTCAGAGTCAGTAAAAGAAGTGGCTGCAGTTAAGATGAGTAGCGAATCGTTACTAAAATCTTACGACCCAATAAGAACTTAATTGTAAATCTGCTGACAACAGGAAGTTGCTAGATATTACTCGGGAATTTATATAATAGTATTCTTTATGTGAAGTAAGTGAGATAAACGGATGATGACTTTGATGACTGCTTTGTTTTGCATTTGATTAGAAAAGTTACCTAGTTATGAATAAAAATGTGCTTTGTTATTACAAAAGGAATTGATTACATATGCTTCTCCTAACACAGTATTGCATTATATTAAATTAGAATAAGGGTTCGTAATTATTATTATTGAAAGTGCATTGCTTTTTTACAATATTTAGGGAAGTTATATATAATGAATATTATATTTTTACCAGTATCAATACTAATAATAAATAATAATATGATAATAATTTAATCATTTTTAATACTAATAAAATCATTTAACTTAATAATGGATGGCGTATTTTGAAATTTTCTCATTTAAAATCATAATATTTTTTAAATATTTCTTAACTATAACCGATCATTTTCTATACACTATATAAATGTTTCTAAGGTTCCACTTAATAACATCTTGATTAGTATTTTTTAATTTGATAAAATTCTTTTTAATTTGTTTAAGAAACAAAAATCTTGTGTTTATTTAAACTATTGTAAATACCACGTATATTTCAGTTATTTAATTAGCATTCTGTGAATTCATATTAAAGCTTTGTGAAGTAATCAAATTTACAAGATACAACATGGTTGTACGCACTAATTTTATATTATGCTCTTATTTTTCTGTGTTTATAATATAACTGGAGAAAAGTAGCTTTAACTGTTTTTAAATACTATTTATTTTATCTTTCTCATAGTTTTTTGCTATACAAATTCAAAATATGATACTTTGATACAGCTTAAATATTTAAATTTAAAATAGAAATGATGGTTTACATCTTTATTTTATTAAAAAGGAATTAAATCTATGTATATATATGTGTGTGTGCATAATTTAGTTTGTTAGAGTGAAAGTTAGTTTAGTTTGTTAGAGCAAATCTAACTAATAAAATATATTTAAACACAATATAATGAAATATACGTTTTTTTTTAATATTTTAGTTATTTCAACCCATTAAAGATAACTAAATAAGGTTTTCTAGAACAATTGGAATGTTACTATCAATTACTTATATTAGATTAGGATTCAATAGACATTTATAAATTTTCTTTTTGCAGGTTTATTATCTAACACGAGTCATGTCAAAAGTCAACTTCAGCTTAAGCGAGATTTTACCTCGGGAAAGAGAAAAACGATACGACCCACTTCTGCGCACTTAGAACATGAAAATTCCAATAGGCTTTAAGTCTGACCTCTTTCATTGAAGGACGAAGGGATGGAGTATGTCCCTAATCTTCCCAGCAATTCGGGAAGGACATTGTGCTGAACAGGAAGAACTTGAATATGAAATGAAAAGGTGGTCACGTTTTCTTCTGTCAAAAACAAAGTATTTGAAAGAATGAGAAGTCAACAGAAAAAGTTTCGACAGTATTTTTCTTGGGTCATCCTAATTTTAGGCTTACTTGTATTCCTAATGATCGTTGAAGTTGCCCAGAGTTAAGTTGTCTACACAATAAATTTATTTATTTAGACATGTTCCACATGTATTTTAAACATTTCATGAATATTATTGATGCCTTTCTATTGAAGTTTTGTCAATATGACACTCATTTGCCAGAATTTAATTTTTTTCATTATAATATGTATTCTAAGAACTTTTACGCCAAAAATTCTAGTCCTTTAATATCAAATTCACAGAACATATAGAATTTAAAATAAACATTTTCATACTTTATAATTAAAATAAAATACATTATAATTAAAATTTTAAAGTTTATATTTTGACATATATTTTTGAATAAGCTCAATATAATATTTGAGTTCAACAGATTCTGTAGTTTTTATGACTTTATATTTTTAATAACTTTATAAACATTTCTTTTCAGCAAATGAATATGCATGTATAATAAATCATCAATAGTTAAAGTTCCTTTAAAACAAAATTATCAAACAGTTTGTGAATGTGTTTCAAGAATGAAGTATTAAACTTGAAATATTACAAATTAAGATAAAGATTGTGATTTCTGGAACAATGCTTGGTTATTCTGTTACAATAAAAATACTTTCATAAATTAAAATAACTGAATAAAGATAGTTCTTAACATTCATTTTATTATATAACTAAGAAATTCAATAATATTATGTTTCTATTCCTTTAAGTATAAATAGTTCATTACTAGATACTTCCCTAAATGATAATAGATGTTTTAGTCAATTCAGTATAATAAATCTTATAATTGAATAAATCCATATAGTAAGAATGTTATTGTAATAAGAAACTGATAACTTAACGTTTATCAAATATTTGAAATGCATTATTTATGTTATATTCTGTTCAAAAAAATAACATCCCATTTATAAGCAATATATTCTATTTCAGATTTTTACTAATATTGCTCAAAGATTTTCCAAATGTAAGTCTATTGTTTCTTTGCATGTTCTATTCATGAATTGTTAGATTAGGGACTATACTTATTTAAACTTTATGTCAGTTTTAAATTATAGTCATTATTTATTTAAAAAATCAAAAATGATAATTAATTTAAAGAGGCTATATTTTAAATTGGCATATTAGATTTCATTCACTTTTCATTATTTAAAAGTGCTTTGTATTATATATATATATATATATATATATATATATATATAT
>JAPDSC010044089.1:0-16691 GCA_026290005.1 Latrodectus geometricus
TTTTTTTTTAATACAAATCAACAATTAATGGTTTTTGCTTGCAAAAATTAAGACGTTTTACTTAAGTGAAAGAAAGATAAATTACAACAGTTGAAAAATGCATTTTTTTCATTTATTTTACACTAGCAACAATTTTTTAACATCACTTTGCTTACTTATAAGTGACTTATTTATCAGAGATAAATAATTATATTATTAAATTGGCAAATAGCACCCACAATTTTTATTTTACAATTTTCATATTTAATATATATATACAAATATACATATTTAATATATATATACATACAAATAAACAATTCAATATTATTACAATACTAGCGAGAATTCCAATACTCAGAATACAACATTTTATATAAATAATATATCCGATTGAAAGTCTGTAATAAACATGAAATTTACGCAAGGAAATAAGCATGGTGAAAGATAATATGGTCAAGTTATTTAAAATATAATTTCAATAATCTAAATCCAGCAAGAAAACAAAATAACTCAAACGTTTTACTCAAAATTAACAAAAAAAAGATTCGAGCTGATATTCTCAACACTGAATTCTTAGTTGAGTACATGCAACTAATCTAAAAATTTAATTAAAAGTATTAATTTCAAAAATAGTTAATGATTACTTTATAAATTTAATTGTAAATATTATTATAAAAATTACTTTTTGAAAAGAAAGTATAAATAATGGAAACATAAAATTTTATTAATTTAAATTATCCATGGAGTCTTAAGAATTCTAAAGCAGTTAATCTCTCCCAAAAGTAAAAACAAAATAAAGTTTCCAAAGCTTAATTTCACGATTGTACGTAACCCATATGAAATAAAATTTAAAAAATATTTGCTTAGATTAACTTCTAAATTATAACAATTATATTGATTGAACTGTTAGAAAAACAATTTTATAAAAACTATTTAGTAAAAATAGTTAAGCATTTGCATTAAATTAAAAGTATTAATTCAATTAACAATTATGAACAATTTCATAGTATTTCATATTGCTGTATTTTCTTATATATAATCCACAATGACATTTTCCGCACAACCTTTTCTTTTGGGTAAAGAAAAAAAAACACAAACGTCACATAATCTACTGTAATTTTTCGGCAAATAGTGGAAATTATATTCTGATGATAATGTGGTGTCACATAAAATAAAAAAATACACAGTATGATTAAAAAGAAAATAAATTTTACTGAAAATGTATTTATAATGAATATAATGAAAAACATTTGTTTGGATCCACTTCATGAAAAAGTCTATGAGACAAAAGCACCAGATTGATCATCAACAGCGATAATTTCAAGAAAATACTAGTAATATATGTTTTACTAGTATTTTCTTAAAGTACTAGTAAACTTTCTTTTTCAGTTTTTAATAAAGCTTAGGTTACAAGCGCTATTTTTTCTGACTGGTTCCAGAATTGTTTGGTTTCTAAAGTTGAAACTCATTCAAAAAAAAAAATAAATAAATAAAGACTTGAAGTCTTTAAAGCACTTTTAGTTTTGGACAATGCACAGATGATTCTCGCGAACTTGAAAATATACATCCAAATATCAACGTGACATTTTCACCTCCCAACACGACGGCATTGCTTCAACCTATGTACCAAGGAATAATATAGGCCTTTAAGCTCTGTTACGTTAGACGAACGTTCAAAATCATATTAGATAATATGGAGTGTAATCCTGATATGAATGTTATGGAATGCTGGAAGAAATTTGACATGGAAAAATGCATCGTAAACATAAAATAATCATTGGATGAACTGAAACCACACACAATGAAGTCATGCTGGAAAAAACTGTGGCCAGCTCTGACTGCGGAAAATGACGAAGAATCTGTGAAAGTTCAAACTTTGACTGCAAACATAGCCAAAATCACGAATTGGAATAGGTCGAGATGGGTTCGAACAGATAGAATTAAGTGGCATTCAGGAATTGCTTCAATCGCAAGATGAAGATTTGACTGAAACCGACTTGGAGGAAATGTTAAATGCACAGCCCGTTGAAGAAGAGGCTTCAATAAGCAGTGGAAACGTGACATTTAATTTGAAAAATCTGAGTGAAAGTTTAAGAATGGCAAATGAGCTTTGCGATTTCTTTATTAACATTGATCCGTCTATGGAACGAGGTCTTACTTTTAAGAGGCAAATTGCTAATGCGACTGCTGCGTATCAGTATGAATTGAAGGAGCTTTTAAAAACTTCCAAACCAGAGAAAATTACAAAATTCTTCAAACCATTGCCGAAACCTTAAGATAATCAATCAAAATGTTCAAAAACTTCAATTAAATTGATTTATATATATATATATATATATATATATATATATATTTGTCACCTAGGAACGTACCCTTATAACCCCATATAAATTACAATTCCATATTTACGGTTTCTGTATTTGCGGCATATTTATGAAACATATACCTCTCGAATAAAGAGCTTTTACTGTAAATATGTTCATTCTAAAACAAATTAATTTACATTGAATAGTTAAATGAAATTTTATATAACGAATTTTTATTGAACTATAAAAATACTTTGATATAGAATGAACTTATTTAATTGAACCATTTTAAATAAAAATATATTTTATTTTGGTTCTTCAGCTTTCCTAAATTAAAAATAAAACTTAATTTATCATTATTTTTGCAATTATTTTTTATTCATTTAATGAGACTGATTTAAACCTAATAAATATATTTTATTCAAATTATTTTAGAATTTTAAAATGAAAAATAAAATCTTTAACTTAACCAAATTTTATTTTTATTTTTATTTATGTTGTTGTTGTTATTGACACTTGGCGACGCCAAGCCCGCCCGCCACAGAGACTAGGCGAATGAAGTCAGACAGGGTGTGTCTTCCGTTTTTTAATAGAGCACCCTCATTCGAAGGTGGAAGTACAACTTTTGGCTCATAGATGGCAGCACCACCTGAAACTTCCAATTTAGAGATTGAAACCAGTGAAGCTCCAACCACCCCAGAAGTATTAATTATCTTTATTTATAGAATCATGTATTACATGTGTGTTATGGGTATTGTAAATAAAATACATGTGTATTTGTTCCTCCATTTTGTATTATATATTTCATTACTGAACATTTTACCATAAAACATTGAGATTTTTGATAAAACTGTTTTGTATTCTTTGATACTTAATAAATTCTTTCGAAACTATAAAATTCACCCTAATGTAAAATGGTCATATCTACGTAAGCTTCATTAAAACAGTTTTAATTGCAAAGTTACTTTATTTTTGGATGAATTGAGTAAGATTCTTGAAATTAAACAAGATATGTAAATTAATGCAATTTTTATTTCAGAAAAGCTTGATTTATCTACTACACGAATGAAATACGTCTTTTATAAGAAAAATTACTACTTATTATAATATCAACAAATGATTGGTTCGCTGATGTTTAATAATAGTTTTATTTAAAATTTGACGAGTTTTTTTTTTTTTTCTTTTTTCTTTTTCTTTTTTTTTTTTTTTTTTTTTAAATTAATAGCTATATTTTTCTGAACAACTTTTAAAAAATGTTGATTTATTCTCCCACATCTTCAGAAATTATTTACCATTTAGTTACAAAAGCTTATTTATATAATTAAAAAGCTTTACTAAATTCAAACAAAAAATTAAGCTCATTAGGTTGAACAATAGAAATTATTTTATTTTATTTAATTTTTAATTAAAATGGGAAATCTTTGCAAATTATTATAAAGTAATTCAAAAATTTACTTTTAACAGATACAAATACAAATTCTTAAAACAAATATAAATAACAAAATATGAATTTTTATATTGAATAAAAAAATGCTTCTGAAAATTTATAAGTTCGAAATTTTTCACAGAAAAACTGCTTGTAAAGAAAATAACTGATATTTCTTTCCCTCTTACAAGAAATTAACGCATTTTAAACAAAAAGACATCAAATTTTTATTTATAAAATGTAGCATAAATAAAAAAAATTAATTTTTATAGTTCTTTTTATAATATTTAAAAGAATGCATATTTTTGAATGATAATGATTTAAATAAATGTTAATTACAAATTAATTTTATGGAATTATATAAAAAATTATAGATTTAATTATTCCTTTTTAACTAATCATTAATTTAATTTTAATTATTTTATTTTTAAAATTTATAGAAAAATTATAATTACTTATTAATCCAATATACGGCAACACATTAGGATAGCCGCAAACTACCGGCGAATTCGCCGGAAAAAACCTAGCAGAGTGAATTCATCGTGAATTCACCGCCGAAAGAGGAAATTATGACATAGTTGTTAGACGTCATTCTTTCGTTCAACCAATGAAACTTTGAATTTGATGAATAAAGGAAATGCAAAACAATTTCACAAGTAGTATTATTATAATATAAATTATTTTTTGAAATAACTCAAAATTGTAATGCATTCCTAACTGTTTAAAAGTTTAATTATTAAATTTATTTTGCATACACAAATATAATTATAATTTTTTATTTAAATACAATTTCTCTTAATTAATTCATTTTAGTTTATTCTATAAAATAAATGGGAAATATTCATGGTATTATAAATTAATAAAAACCTTAATATGAAATTAAAATATATTTTGTTCTTATCAATAAAATTTCATAACTCAAAGATTTCATAAATAATATTGAAGTTCTTTACTGCTTCACTATTATTTATTATAATATATATATATACAGAAATATATATATATATATATATATATATATATATATATATATATTTCTGTAATAGGAGTCCCATGAATTTAAATACAAGAATAAAATATTTTAATAGCATTAAATAAAATATATTAAGAATCAATTCTCTGCTAAGCATCATATCTGAATCAAGGCATATATAAATAAAAGAAAAATAAGATTGAATTTTAATTTATTTCATTCTCATGAAAATTCAATATTTAATAATTAGTACAAATTATTACCTGTTACAGATTTTTGAAATTCTTAAAAATTCCTTCTCATCGAAAGAAAGTTTAATCTATATATATACATATATATATATATACATATATATACATATATATTATATTTTATATATATATATATATATATAGTTACCACTAGAAGTATATACAAATAAAATATGCAAGAACAAAGGGCAGTAAGAAAAAAACATGTAAATGAAATTCATGCTGTAGCCAGTGCCCTGCCAGATATATATTATTTTTCTTGAATACAAAAAGTCTCTCGGAATGCCTATTTTGTGACGTCTCCTGACGTCATTCTTTCACCCAGTGTCGCCGAGCTTGGCCGGCGTCAGTTTTTTGGTGAGTTCTCCAGTAGTTTGCGGCTGGCCTTACAGAAAATAAGAGCATGAAATGTAATCTGTAAAATAGTTGTTAAGGCCTACACTGTCGGCCGAACTTTCTCGGAAGTCGTTGCCATAGTGAATTCGGAGATTGTAAACATGTTCTCGGAGATTGAGCTCTTATCTCGAAAAGAAGTAAAACATGTTCTAATTTTCCAGCGGAGATTTTGCAAACAGCCAATCAGCTTTATGGAAAAGTGACGTCATCGGAAAACACGAAAATTTAAATTTTCAATTACAATTTTTCTCGCAATTGTTATTTTTTTTTCTTTTTAAAATATTATTTGATTAATTAATTCATTGCTTATACTTTATCATTTTCAATTAAATACAATTCAATTGATATTGCAAAGAGAACAATTTTAAAAATCATCGTCATTTTTTTTCGATGTTGATTAAAAAAAGATAATAATTTCTATTCATATTATTGTAATAAAATTAATCTATGCATTTTCTTTATGAAGTGATTTTAATTATCTGAATTATTCCTCCTTTATACACTTTAAAAAATTCACTAGGATGTAAATAATTGAATTTTAAAGCTTTTAGACGGGTTAATGAAAATAATTAAAAATGAATATAATGAGTTTTTAGACTAATGATTTGATAAAAGAATATTTGACTTTAAAATATATTTATCAAAACATTAACAAGAACTCTGAACAAAAATAATTACTTGAAAACAAACGAAAATCTATTGCTTATAAATAACTGTCATTTCTATGATTTTTTTCACTTCTTTCTTAAATTAATAAATCATTTTGCTTAGAATAACTAAACATTAAAAAATCAACAAGTTGTTAATAAAAATTTGCTCTAATTATAGTCAAAATTTTATGAACAGCAATTGTTCCATGCAGGTGTAATTATAAAATCAAATGTATTAAGAAAAACTCATTAGTTTTATCAATTTTGTTCATAAAACATTATGCTATTTTAAATCAAGTTTGATGTGTAGGCATAAAATTTTTGTCTAATTTATTTTAATTGAGAAAAACATTGTTTTATTTAAAAATACAGACATTTATGATTCAAATGGCATGACTAAAATGATTTCGAGATATTCTGATACAGGTGTACGAGCGGAAATATCGCCAAGACTCTTGCCAAGCATGATTGCCAAAAGCGATATTAATTCAGACATGGTTGCTAGTGACTTCACGGGTGGGATGGTACTTTAAACGTCATAGTCGCATGATATTCTGTCCTGGTAAACACATTATAACTTTTTACACTTCTGGCGTTCACCAGAGCGATCACTACTTGAAGTTTTGGCATGCATTTTTCGATATAAATTTCCTGAATTTTAAATCATCATTAAAACGTCATAGTCACGTGATAATTTTCAATTTATTCTTAAATATTTACTTAATTTTACTTATTAAAAATATTCACTTAATTATTAATTCTGTAACTTTTTAAAATTTCATATCTTTGATCAAACAAAATAATATAGATTCCTCGTATTTGAAATTTTGAGATTGAGGATTCTGAAAATTGTGAGTAAAATCATCTTTCAACATTTTTGATTTACGCTAGCATTAGTTAAATCAAACGTTCGTCCCTACAAAATCCATCATCAATTATTTCTTTTAAATGAAATTATAATAGAGACATGTAGACAATTTGAAGCAGAACATACTATTGCAAACTACTAGCACATTTTAATTAAATCAACTGACAGTGGTTGATAGACTTCCTGGGGTTTTTTTTGATTTTGTGATTAAAATGTCATTATTGCGAAGTGATCCCAGGGTAAGGCGGAAATAAGTCCCATCAAGAATTAGAGGCTTTAGTGTTCTATTGTATTTATTTTGAAGAGATAAAAGGGGAAAAACTTGGATTGTGGTGAAAGCCAAAATCACCCTTCCTGAGTAAAAGTAAATAGTCGTAAATTGATCCATCAAAAGACATATGGATATTGTTTCCGTTTCCAATCAATCCATAGAAATGTATCAATTTCAAACCAATAATGCATCGTCATATTCATAAATTATTTGTTAATATCCTTTGAAGTCTACCGCACTGTTTTTCATATGCTTTATCAATCGTAACAATCATTTTCATTTTTAAATATTATTAAAATATCTTTCAATTCACTATCTCCTAAATGAAAACTATAATTACTATAAACATAAATTTAATTTGAATATTTTTATATTCGAGAGTAATGTTTAAAGAATCTAAGTAAACGAGGAATAAATATGCACAAAATATTTAAAAAATATTTTCATTGCTTCGACCTTAAAATATTAAAATCTCATTGCTCATTTTTTTATTATAACAAATCACATTCATAAAAAATATAATTGGAATAATTTTTATAAATGCCAAAAAATAAGTCTCTAATCAATTAAAAAAAGGACAAACACGCTAAGAAAATGTATGTAATTTTCAATTAAGATTCGAATATTTAATTAAGAGACTATATTTCATTAGAAGATTAAATAAAAGAGATGTAATACATAAATGTTTCGCATATTCGTAATATTATTGTGATGCGAATACAACCCTTATTATAAAAGTAGTTTATTTTGAAGAATGACTTCGTAGTATTTTGTTATATTTTATTTTAATTGAATTTAAACATAAGTCAATAGACAGCAACCCATTATAATTTTATCATTTATTTCATATAAATCCA
This sequence comes from Latrodectus geometricus, assembly GCA_026290005.1. NCBI lineage: Eukaryota > Metazoa > Arthropoda > Arachnida > Araneae > Theridiidae > Latrodectus > Latrodectus geometricus. Next base: position 7,981 of record JAPDSC010044089.1, read on the forward strand.
CCGCTTTTGTCAAATTAAATAATAAAGATTCTTTTGTTTTATATTTAATTATTGTATGTAAATTTCAATTCGTCTACGCTAGAATAATATTTAAAAAATAACTCAAGTAACGAATGCGCTTATGGAAATTAATCTTTCATTTATATTAGAATAAATTGATCATAACAGCTTAAGCTACTTAGTACTTGCACTGAAATATATTTAAATTCAGATTAACAAAATATAGTTAATTTTTTTTTATTTTAAATATGAAAAATGATATTGTATCTAAGGTTGTTCAGTTTCGAGTTGAGTAAAAGCAATTTAACTAATAAATCTGTAACAAATAACAGAACATCATTCAATAAATAACAACATCTTCAATATTTTTATATTGGTAATCAGATGAACGGCAATAATTTAATAAAATGTAGAATGCTTTATAAAATTTCAAAGAAAAGGTTGTCACATCTATTGAAAAGTTTTATTTAAATTTAGATTTGTTCTCTATTTCAACAAATTACTTCATAATAATAGAATACTTGTTTTGTTGTTGTCGTGTGCCAACCAGGCTGGCAATATGGGGTGTACTGTTCCACTTCGATAGAATACTAATTTGACTTAATGAGAATTAGTATATTGAAAATTTAACAAAAGCAGTTAATCTTTAGTCTATCACATGGAATTATTTTCAAATTTAAACCATTAATTTACTAAATATTTTCTGTCTACATAAAAAAAATGGAAATGGAAAAAAAAAAAATAATAAGTTGAAAGAGAAAAAAAAATGGAAAAAAAATTTAAAAATCTACTTTATTATTTTGTTAAATATTAGATAATATAGACTTTTCTGATAGTTCTTAAGACATCAAATAACTTGAATTTAATCATTAAAACTAAAATATGTTAAAATTATTTTAATTAATATTTTAGAATGTCTCAAACATTAATAAAAATATTTTACTAATTGTGATTTACGAGTTAACTAATAAATTAGAGATTTATATTATCAATTAGAAACAATAAATTTCAATAAATAAATAATATGATTTATAACAAAGAAATTATTATATAAGAATAAAACTAGGTTTTACTTGGTTCATTTTAGGCGTTTGAATGTTTTTTAATAATAAATTGCTCTATATTTTCTTTTCTATATATGAATGAATAACTGGAAAATCCTTTAAAATAGAGAATTTTCTTTTGAAGACATGTTTTTAACATTATTTTAATGTTTCATTATTATCTGTTTGATTTATTTAAACTTTAATATTTAAAAAAAATATTCAGTGTGACGCTATATTTTACATTTCTTACATATTGAAAATTTGTAATGAAAATTATTTAATGATGATTGAATAATTTTACACTGCTTTTGAAATTGTCCTCCTGTACAAATTATTCTACTAAATAATCAGTGTGACATATTAGTTATATGTTAACATAAAGGCTCTAATTAAAAATATGTGTTTAGTGATAGAACTATGACCAAAAAATTTAAATAAGATTTAAATTTCATGTACAAAAACAATTACCTAATATTGGATATTATATGAATAAAAAATAATATTATATGAATACTATAAGTGTTTAAATAATTAATTTTTAAATAATAATTTAAAGAATTTTAAAATATGAAGTATTATATAATATTAAATATATAATGTCAATAAAAAAATTAATATTATATAAATATAATTTGAAATATTGTATAACATTAAATATATATTATAAGAGTATAAATAAATAATAAATAAATTTGAATTAAATAAATAATAAACTTTTTAATTAAAGTTTATTGATTTCATATAAATGAATTTTAAATGATTTTAATAAAAAATTAAATGAAATGATCAGAAATAACTGCATAAAAAATAATATATAAATGTATAAATAATAAATACGAAATTGATCAATAAATTTTAAATAAAAAAATTAAAAAAGCAATTATTTAAATTATAACTACAGAAATAATTTTATTAAATAAATCGTTTGAATGAAAAAATAATATTATATAAATATGATATGAAATATTGTATAATATCAAATATATCAAATGAATAAAAAATTATATTGCATGAATACAATGAGCGTTTAAATAATTAATATGAAATTGATAAATAAATTTTAATTAAATAAATAATAATTTGAAAAATTAAATTTAAATGTACAGAAGTATAATATAATATTAAATATATTACATGCATTAAGAAATAAATAATACTGAATAAAATTTAAAAAATAAGCGTTTAAATAATTATTATGAAATTAATAAATGAACTTTAAATACACAAATACTAATTTAAAGAATGAAACAAGAAATACAGTAATGTTGTGTAATATTAAATATGTTATATGCTTAAAATGAATAAAAAATTTTATCAATACAAAAAGTGTTTAATTAATTAATAAATTTTAATTAAAAAATAATAATTCAAAGAATTAAATAAAAAGTACAGAAACATTATATAAAAAATAAATAATATTTTAATAAAATAATTGTTTACATAATTAATATGAAATTGTTTAAATAATAAATAAAGAAACTATATTGTTTATTTTTATTCATATAATATATTTAATATTGTATAATTTTTTTATATTTTTAATTTAATGATTATTTATTTCATTAAAATTTAAAATGCAGATATATTATATAATATTTTAATGTATTAAAGGATTGAAAAAATAAAAAAAATTTATAAATACAGGGAATTTTCAAATCATTAATAAATTTTGATTAAATAAATCAAGAATTAAAAGTACAGAAATATTATACGATATTAAATATATTATATGATTAAAAAATAAATAATATAATTTCTTTACCCATTTTATATTAATTAATTAAACAATTATTTTATAAAATATTATTTTTTTTAATTCATATAATATTATATAATATTTCTGTATTTTTTACTTAATTCTTTAATTAGTTTTTAATTAAAATTTATTAATTAATTAAACACTTTTTTTGTATTTATAATTTTTTTTTTTTATTTTTTATATGCATATAATATGTTTAATATTATATGATAGCACTGTGCTTTCATTTTAATTTTTAATATAATTATAATTATTTAATTAAAATTTAGTTATCAATTTCATATTAATTATTTAAACACTTATTGTAATATTTACTTTTTTTTATTCACATAATATATTTAATTATTTCTGTACTTTTAATTTAAATATTATTTTTGCATGTTTAATATTTAATTTTTTATTTAATTAAAATTTATTTATTAATTTCATATTTATTATTTATTTATTTACTGTATATATATATTTCTATTTTTTTATTCATTGATATTATATTATTCATTGATATTTTTTTATTCATTGATATTTATTCATGTAATATATTTAACTTTATATAATATTTCTGCATTTCTCTAACTTAATTCATTAAATTATTATTTATTTAACTACAGTTAATTAATGATTTAAATACTTATAGAATTCATATATTATTATTCTTTATTCATATAATATTCAATATTATATAATTATTTCTGTACTTTCAATTTAAATCTCATTTAAAATTTCATTTATGTAAATATTTTTACAAGCTTTTAATTTAAATCTTATTTAAGTGTTTAAATTTTATCTTTCATCTTTATTTCTTATTAACTGACATGCATCCTTTATTGATAAAAGTGAATTCCATCAGTCATGTGCCAGGAAACTTGTAGATGTCTGATTAACATAAATAAAATCTAAATGCAGTGTTGATTTGTGTTATTTTGTTTTCAATAGAATATCCAATTCAACACAGTTTTTGTTAACGTTACATACTATCTGCAAAACTGATATAGAATTCTAAAATTGCAAAGAGTGTGCAAAATTTTGCCTGAATTGAAAATAATGGAATAAATAATAATTGGATTGTTTTTTGCTTTATAGTAATATTTCACACACATAGGCTGATTAACCTGGTATACAGTTTAAGCAAAAGCTTCGAACTACATTTGATTTACAGGTCTTAGACTAGAATCAAACCCATGAACTGTTGAACAGATGGACAAAGTGTTAATTAATTATCTCAAATTAAAAAGCTTTCACTTGATTTTATTAATTTTATTTTATTAAATTAGGGGTGTAGAAATCAATATTGTGAAATTTTGAAAAATAAATGACTGGATTGCCATTAAATGCTGTATTTTTAAGTTTATTTTAAGAAAACAAATTTTTTATTCGATATGAGCACATATCTTTTATTTTCTGATAATAAAAAAAAAGTATTATTAACTTCCTTTGTGTACATAGAGAAAGGAGTAGCTCTGTGTTTGTGTATCTGATCATTAAAAAAATTCCCGATATTTTGAGTTTAACTTTAACCGTCCTCATTGCTTGAACTCAACACGCATAGAATGACGTCGTTTGGCGGGAGAGTATCCATGGTGAACGTTGTTCATAAGACTTTTTGTTACTTTTTCTTTAATTTATTTTTTAATGTTTTTATTTTTATAATAAAAAAGGATTATTCTAAGTGAAGGTGAGTTTTGTTTTTATTTATTAACATTATAGAGATAATTCTTTGTTTAAATAACATAAATTGAGAAAATATAAGAAATTTCGATAACACGTGTGAAATTTCATTCCAGAATTTAGTCTTAATTTCTTCCAGAATTTAACTTTAATTTTGCTTTTAACTTATTTAATATATTGATTACTACTTTTTATTAATAATGAATTCCGCGTTCATATATAAATTAATAATTATTATATCACTTAAAAAATAATAATAATAATACGAAGTATAAAAAATGGCTAAAGGGTTGAATTAAGTGCGTTTAATTAAATAATTATAGTTTTGTCATAAATTCAGTTTGATTTTAAAATATTTAGAATTATTTCAACGATACTTATTAATTAAAAGTATTACTTATACTTATTACTCAAAGTATTATTATTAATTTGTTTTTAATTTTCTTATGTATTCACAGCATGCTTTGATTCCAAATTAATTCCTTTCAAATGTAATTTAAAAATTTTAATATTTTTTTAAATTGATTACTGTTGTTAATTATGTGTTTAATTGCCTAATTATATTTTTGTCATAATTTTTGTTTGAATATTAAATATTGAGTGTCTGAAATTACATATTAATGTTTTATTATTTATTAAGTGATTATTATTTTAATTTTTCTGTTTTAACAAGAAATCTAAAATTATTTAAAATAACTTATTTTATTCAACAGTAAAATTTGCTAAAAATGGACTACATTAAAAACATGTTGTATTAATAATACAACATTTGTAAAATAGTTTTTACTAATGTTGTATTAATAATAAAAACTATTTTAAAGTAGTCTTTGTGTTAAAAGAGCCAAAATTCATTATTATTATTTTTCGTGAAAATGTATTTTCTGCTTAGTATTTTACAATTATTAAGTATTAAAATGTATTTTCGTTATTTAATGTAGTTAATCTTTTTAATATCTAATGATTTTTATTTTTAAAAAGAATGCTATATCCAGATGTATCAGAATTTTAACCAAATATAACTGTAAAATTTCAAAAACTTTATACAAATATCTCAATGTTAAAATTATAACATAAAAATAAATTATTAACAATGAAAAAGTTAAGTTACTTATTAAATTAATGTTTTTTAAAACTATGCTTATTTAACTTGTGTGCTGGTTATTGTAAAATAATTGTGAATGTAAATTGTATCTCTTTTTATTATTTTGAACATCTTACATTATTTAATGAGTTTTATACGAATTCTAACTGTTTGTTATTTTTTGTCTTTTGTTACTTTGTGTTTCCCCTCCCCCTATCTGTGGCCACGCCCCCCTTTTCAGAATAACCCTTCTTTTAGGTTTGAAACATTTCTTCCCCCTCTCCCAAAAAACCGAGCTCTACTCAGCCGTTTCGTCTCTAACGAAAAAGGCCATACACCAGAATAAGAATCGTCCCCAAAAAGAAATTTTACAAGAATCGTCCCCAAGAAAAAATTGAAATTTTTTATTTATATATTGAAAATATTTATAAATTTTTTAACTAAAGCAAGTTTTTATTTCAGTATTTTTAATTTTCTGTTATAATTATTAAAGTACATATTCAACGTAAAAAATGTATACATATAATTGATATAACTGAATTCTAATGTCACAACGTCTGTGAAAAAACAGCAATCAATGAAAATCAAAATTGAAACAACGCTAGAAGTTAAAATAGCGATCCGAGAAATCGTAACATGTAAACAGCACTCTCAGATGGATTATTCGAGAAACTGAATTCTCGTTCTTGATGACGACGTATTGGTAATTCGGACCAGAAACTCGGAGCGTGTAGGCAGACCTTAACTTTAAAAGTAACTGTAATGAGTACTAACCAGGTACAAAAGAAAGTAGCTACTTCCCATACGTCGGTTTTTCTTTTTTTATTTTATTTTTTATTTTTTTGGTAAGGAATATGGGAGGCGTTCTGCAAATCTACAAGAAGGGTTTTCTTGGAGGAAGAGGCATGACATAAGATAGAGCGGGGAAACAAAATAGTGAAATTTAAACCAATAATGAGTACAAAATTCAATAAGAAATGAAAAAAGTAAATCAATGTAAGTAAACCAAAATGCATTTAACATATATTATTTCACAGTAACTAGAGTATAATTTTAAATTAATTTCTATAAGCATAGTTTTAATACATCAATTTTAATTTTTTATACTATGATTAATTTTTTATTTCTGTTACAACTAATTTATTAAATTATTTGTATAAGGTTTTGAAATTTTACGCTTGTATGGGAATTTTAAACAAAAATATTTAGGTAGCACTTTTTTAGATTAGGCGTTAAAAAGTTAGCAATATTAAATAAGGAGATTAATCTTTAATGTTTAATAATTATTAAGTATCAAAAAAATAGGAAAAAAGACAGTTTCACGAAAATATATATAATGAATTTCATCTTTCCTGACACGGACTAATTAAAATATTTTTTTACTAGTTGTAAATGTCTAATGTACTCTGCATTTACCAAAGTTTATAGTTTTAATAAAAAAAGTTATTGAAAGTAATTTTTGATTTCTAATAATATTTTTCATTAATAAATATCACTGGTAATACTAGATTCCTAATTATTGAATACCAAACAAAATTTATGACCAAATATAAATATATATAGTTAATTAAACATATAATTCAACAACTTATTTAACTTTTAAGAAACATTAATATTATGCGCCATTTTTTCATACTTCGCATTATTATTGAATTTCAAATGGTATAATAATTGTTCAATTATATATGAAAGGAACTCACTATTAATCAAAAGCAGTATATCAGTAAATTAAAAGCAAAATCAAGATTTGAAACAGAAATAATTAAATAAAAATAATAATATATAAATACAATAAATGTATAAATAATAAATATGAGATTAATAAATAAATTTTAGTTAAATAAATGAAAATTTTAAAAATTAAATATTTTAATTAAAATTTCAGAATTAAATATAGTATTTGAATAAAAAAATAGTATTATATAAATATCATTTGAAATATTGTATAACATAAAATATATCAAATGAATAAGAAAAATAAAAAATATTATATGCAATAAATGTTTAAATAATTAATTTCGAATTCATAAATAAATTTTAAATTAATAAAAATTTCAAAAAGATTTTAATTAAAAATACAGGAATGTTATATAGTATTAATATTATCTGATTAAAAAATAAATAAAATTATATAAATGCAATAAGTGTTTAAATAATTTAAATAAAATTGATAAAAAATTTATTAAATTAAAAAAAATTAAAAACATTTAAATTAAATAATTATATAATATTGCAAGTATTATATGAATAAAGAAAAATGATATTATATAAATACAATATGAAATATTGTATAGTATTAAATATATTGTAAGTGTATAAATAATTAATATAAAATTAACAAATGAATTTTAACAAAATAAATAATAAATTATTTAATTAAAATTCATTTATCAATTTCATATAAATGAATTTTAAATACTTTTAAATAAATAAATACTCTTAATAAAAAAAATTAAAATAAAAATACAAAAATGATTACACAATATTATATAAATACAATAAGTGTTTATAAATTAATTAAAGAAAGAAATAGACTTAGAAAAGAAGATTATCATTTTAAAATCCCATCCACTTAACCAGAATTAACAGATTTAAAAAAATAATAGCAAAAGAAATCGCAGCCTACAGTAATAAATCATGGCACAATTATATCATTAATCTCAATGTTGAAGACGGTTCCATCTGGAGAGCCACTAATAAATACAAAAAGAACAAACAGACCATTCCTACCATCACTGATCGGATCAATTTAACATTCTCCGATAACTAAAAAGCAGAACTCCTAGCCATCAATTTCCAGCAGCAATTCAGTCCTAATAACATCAGTGACCTTGATATTATTAATGACGTCTCAAACAAAATCAATATATTCTATTTCTCTCAGGCAACAAGCCCACAACCCAATTTCGAGCCCACTACTGCTGCTGAGGTAGATGAAATAATCAAAAATCTCAAACCCAAAAAGAGCCCTGGATACAACAGTATTGCTGATAAAATTTTTAAAAAACTCCCGGTTATTGCTGTCAGCCTTTTAACTACCATCATTAACAATATTATTCACTATTCCCATTTCTTACCCCCTCTGGAATGTCGCAGTTGTTATGCCAATCAAAAAACAAGAAAAAAGTCCTAAATCACCAGCAGGCTATAGGCCAATTTC
>JAPDSC010044089.1:21691-59510 GCA_026290005.1 Latrodectus geometricus
TTACTTTCACTTATAAATGATCAACTGCTTCAAAGTATTTTGAAGCAATTTTTTGATAGAAGTATTTAATTGATTTTCGTTCTTCATAGTTTCTTTTTCATATATTTATTAATTTTCTAATTTTGTGCAGTAATTCAAAAACTGTTGTGTTATTAATAAAAATTTAATTTACTTTTAAACGTGTTTTTAAATTTGAAACAAATTCCTTATAATTTCAATATAAAATCGTAATTTTATTACTTTTATGTGCTGTATAGGCTTGCCTTCAGCTCTTAGTTATGAAACTGTTTGGATGGATGCTCCTGTTTTTAATGATGCTGAAATACAGTATCAAGAACATCTTTATCGAGGAAGGAAAAGAGGGAATCCATCAAATAAAGTAAAACAAGCTATTGATGCTCAAGATGTAAGCTTTATGAATAAATTCTCTCTTATATTTAAATATTATCTCATATTACTTTTTTATTTTAATTATGTAAATGGCTCATTTAAAAAGTTTAAAATCTATTACTTATTACAACTAATCCAAATATAACAATGTGAAGCAAAATTGATGAATAAAAATTTAATGGAAAGTCTGGTAAAGTTTCTCATCACTTTTGAAGCATCAATGTAAATTAGTCTGATAGCCCAACATCTTAAAGATGACCAAAAGCATCTCATGTTAGCTGGCCAAGTTATATGTTCGAATATAGTGACATGTTTCCTATTAAAAATTGTCACCTTTTCAATATTGGTAAGAATATGGTGAAAAGGAAGACCTCTAACTAGTTGTGCATATGAAGTAGAAAAAGACACAAGAGCAATAAGAAGGAACAGATAGAAGACCATTGCAATGAATCATTTTAAATAAGGAAGAATTGGTGAGACAGCCTGTCTTCAACATGCTGTCATGGTAACTTTAATTTCGAAAAATCTTACATAAGTTGATTATTTAACCCTTATGTAAGTAGATAAGTTTAGAGAATTTGTGTGAAATATTATGATTATGTGAAAATGAAATGTACTGTACCGAATGGTTAGCATTTTTTTTTTCTGGTAACCAACTCTAACCTTTTTTTCAACAGTTTCTATTTATTCGCACTACACATTTGGGTGTTTGTTGTGGTTCAGAATCCACTTTAAATTGTAGGTCTCATCAAATTAGCCCGATTTTGCATTAAGTGACACCAGACCAAATGAAATATGAAAAATTGTACTTAGATGTTAGTGTATTAAGTATTTTTTAATTTTGATTAAAAAAAATAGTTTATAAATTAATAGTTCTTTATTAGAAAACATTTTAGAGTTAATTGATACAATTATAAGGATTAATTAAAGTCTAAAATGTTTTCTGGACTTTTCAAATTAAGTTTTTCATATTTTTATTTCTGTGGTACTCAAAATTGAAGGTAAGTTCTTCATGAGTGTATTTTTATACTATAATTAGACTTTGGCATCTTTACATTGTTCCGCAAAATAATGCCAAGCTATCAGCTGAATGGTTAATTGTCTAGTTGACATTTAATCTTGTGTGACTTCAATCCCATTTTAAGCATAGGTATTTGTAATGGTACAAAATTCTTTTAAATTATAAATTGTTTGAATCAGCAATTTTGTATAAAAAGTGACCAAAAGCTATAAATCAATATACCAAATTATTGTTTTCAATAATTTATTTTTTTAATTGGTAGAACATATATATACACAGTAGAATCCTGATTTTAAACTCTCTGAGGTACTACAAAAAATGGTGTAAATCACGGGAAAGTGTAAACAAAGGGAAAATTCTTCTTCACATGTAATAAAATGCTCAACAGTCAACTTTTATTAAATAATATATATTACATAAAAATATGAAAATTCTGTTTTTTAAAAGTAATATGGATGATTATTTTACCTTCTGGTGAGTTCTTTCAACTTTTCAAGTTCACTTGCATAGTCAAAACTATTAACATCATCTGTTATAGCAATTTTTTATAGTGCTTATTTCAGAAACTAGTTCTGTACCAGTAGGCACACTATCAGTCATTGCCATCAAAATCACTATCACTTTTTTCCTGAACCAAAATTGATCAAACTTTTTACTGCTACCATTTGCACAGTTGCAAGTTCATCATCAAAATAAAGTAATCTTTAACTCCTTAATCTATTTCCATTGGTGAGGTAAGATCACTCACTTCTTCCTTATGGGTTTGGAAGAAGCCATCCTTTCTGAAGCTGTTGCTTATGGAGCACAATAGACTAACTATACTTGAAGGATTGGAAATATACCTTTTTCCACCATGAATGAACTCCAAGCAAGATAGGAATTCATAGTTGATTAGATAAGTCTTGCTGTGAGAGAAAGGAAATATATGAAAAAAAAGTGTTCATAGACCTTCATCAGCTTTAAAAAATGTAAGCGACAGGCAAAATTTAATTCTGAAAGTGTCAAAGAACGGATAATTTAATAGTACAAACATAAGAAAATTGAAAGGACCAGAAATAGTGTGTAAACTGGTCAAATGTAAAATCCAGGAACAAAAGTCCAAGGTTATAATATGTGTGTATGTATATATAATTGTGTAAAAATTTTTTAGACTAAAGATTTTTTTAAATGTGTAATTAGGCTTAAGACTAGGTGTCAGTAGGAACAGGGTGATAAAATGCACCAAACTAGCTTACTGGGTTGAAAAGCATACTATTACACAACTTTCATTTTATGACATAACATGATTGATATAGGCAAAATTTGTTGTATATATATGCTAGTAACCCTTGAAGCATTTGATTAGTAATTTTTTGTTTGATTACAGAGTAAGCTTTAGAAGTAAGTGATTTAATACTTATGTTTTGGAAGTTAAGTTTCTGAAAATTAGTTTGCAGTGAATTTTTTAAGTTTCTTGTGTAAAATTTATTTTGGAAGTTCAAAAATTAAATTAATTTTCGTATTGTTTTCATTATTTTAAATGAAATTTTGGGAGCTATGAAATCTGTCGCCCTACCGATGGGGACAATTCTGCAAAGCAGCAATGCTTAGGGTTATTTTATGTTTTTAATTAGTATTGATGTTTTATGTTATATATTACATATTGTATATAAACATTTAATATATTTGTATATTTATTCAGAATAGTTATGTTAATTGATAAACTTGTTTTTTTAAGAATGTATTTACTATATATATTTATTGTTTAATTTGAATCAGAGCTACACTGAAATTTTTTTTAAGGTGGGTGCCATACTGCTTGGTTGATAAAAATTAGATTTTTCTTAATGCATTTTATTTATGTTATAGATTATTACCTTGTTGTAACCTTCTGTTTAGACTGGGTGATACTGAGTTTATATTTGTTTTTTATTACATTATCTTTGTAAAATTAGCTTCTAGTTATTAGTGTTTCAATATTTCTGTTGTAAGCAATTTTAATAAAATATTTTAAATTTAAAATGGCATGCAAGTGCAAAGTTAAATTTCAAGTACAATCAGTATTTGGTAACTAGTTATTGCACATAGTGACATAATTTAAGTTGGCAAGAACATTACAGTGTTTGGTGTGAAAGCTAGAAATCATGTCAAACCCGTATAGTTGCCTAATTTTTTACCCCATTCTATTTTTGCTTAGTTTCAGGTATCATTTTTCTGTCCAGGAAATGGATTTCAATCTTTTGAAAGCTTAGGAAGTATATTTTTGTATCTAAAAGCGCTTTACTATAAAGCAATATATAGAAAATCAAACTTTTTATAGTCGTTTTTAAAAAAAAATTCTGAAGTTAGGAATCTTACAATAAGCAGTAAATTAAAAATAATTCAGTATTTGTTTGAGATCTATTTTTAGCTATTTTTTGATATCTCTAGTGATTTGCAATTCAGTTTAAACTGTTGATCCCAGTAGAAGGAACTTTCTTAAGCATAAAATGACTGTTTGACAGCAAATGAATGCAGCATTGATTTATGGTTCTTATCTAACAAATATGTTGTGTTACCATAATCAGATTAATAATGAGATCATCCATTGAAATTTGCAAGTATATTACTATTTTCCTTTTTAGCAATTTTCAGTAAATATTAAATTGATATTAAGATTAAATACAGTCATGTCTTATTTTGTTTTTATTATAGCTGTGTGGATTTTATATGAGTAATAAACTTATGATTTCAATTTTACGAAATAATTGTAAATATTGTTTCTTTGGCATTTCTATAAAAATGGTAAAAATGATTGAGAGGAAAAAATATATTGTGATTTTTATACTTGAGTGGAGGTTTTAAATTTAAAGTTAAATACACTAGCAACATTGGAAAATTTTTACTATAATAATGTATAATGTTTTTACTTTTTATTAATTAATCACATTTTAAATGTCTTGAAGAAACAGAATAATATGAACTTAAGCTCATTAGACAATTTTTATGGGTCTAACTTTTCTTATCGATATAAAAAAGTAAGAAGGTAAAATATATAAGTAATTGAGCTCAGAATAATTTTTCCTTTGATGACAAAATTTCAAGTACTCAACTTTCACTGTTGTATTTAATACTTTGTAATAAAATTTAAACCCACAATCATTAAGACAAAGTCATCAAAATTTGTCTAACGAACTTAAGTTCAAATTATTCTGTTTCTCTAAAGAATGAAAGATATTCAGCATCTTTCCTTGATGGTTTTTATATTTATAATAGCTGTTAATTGTACCTTATTTTTATCTGTGATAATTGGTTAAAATAATAAAAACATAGTGAAATTTAAGTGTAAGTTTTAACCTTTTTTATATCAGTGGCATATTAAGAGCACATTTTTTAAAAATTGGCACATGTTCTTGCTGCCTATTTGAAGTGTTTTATTAAACATTGGTTTTAACAAAGATTTATTAAAAATAATGTTAAAAAAGTAAATATATAAAATTTCTGCATCATTGAGAAAATGCATCACTTGTTGCTGCTTAACATTTTTGTGCATGGTACTAAGCATATTTTTGAATCCCTTTCCTATTAACAGTTAATTTTAATGTAATGTAATATTTTATCAGGCACTTGCAAATTTATCATGTTTTCCTGTTTATAATCCATGGATATGTGTTTTAGCATATTGTTTTTAATTTTGTTGTGGATATTATATGCCACTGCGGGTATTCTGATGAAAGATGTTCTCCATCAGAATAGTTTATAATAAAGTTTTGAAGAAAAATGCTTTTTGTCTTTTATAAAATAACAGATGATTTTTATCTTTTATAAAATAACATGATTCTTCTGATACATTTCAGCTATAATCAATTTTGTCCTATTATGTTTAATAACAAATTAGTTTTCTCATGACAATATTACTGTTGCTATTGGTTCATCATTCTAAATTTGTCTTGACCTCAAGTGTTTTTCCTGAAAATATTAATGTTCATATATTGTCATATGGAAGCGAAGGCATTTAAGTTACAAGGTAGATTTTAAACCAAAAGTTATTGAGATGGTAATAAAAAAAATGGTGAAAGAGACAAAAGTGTTAATGTTGGGTGAACATAAAATATGCGCAATATAAGAAAATGTATCCAATGTGCAAATCAAAAATGATCCGTTTATGTAATTTAAATTTGATAGAATTTTATTTTTAAAACATATATAACTCTAAAGGTTATTAAAAACTAAAAGGATAAATTTTCATAGAATATTCTTGGGACTATTGCTCTTGTCAGTTGATCTTGTCGTGTCATCTTTTTATCATTTCTAGCTATGAAATGGTTCTATACAGTATCCAATCAGATGTTTTTCATTATAAATGCTTTTTGTGTACAGTTTATTATTAATCATTGTGATTTTTTTTATGTGCATTGTGAGCAGTATACATTTTGAATTATTCACTGAAAAAAAATTGCTGTACATTATATGACACTGCAGATTACATTTTTTTCTTTTTTAGTCCAAAAAAGGCCTTGTAGATAATATGGTGTTACAGATTATTTACAGGAAAATATATTTTTGCAAATAACTTAAATTTGACATTTCAGAATAGCTTGATAATCATCTGACTATAAAAGATGAAATTGAAAGTATGATTAAAAATAAAATTTTGAAGACTGTATCAGAAATATTCAAAACTATGTATATTTTGTTTGGAAATAAGGTTAGTCTGCCTCAGGATAGCTGAAAATGTATAGCACATTCAATGGGATTAAAGTTGCATTTTGTGCTATTTTTCAAAACCTAAAAACACAAATGACACTTGGATTTTAAATCTTTTCTATGAAGGAAATTTAGAAAATGCTACATCATTATCAGTTAAAGAAAAAGAGATAAACATCATGTGACTTTACCTGTAATATTCGAATGGTGCAGTCTAATATTTGGTTAAATGTGGTAAATAAACAACTTTCTGAAAAAGCTTTTAAACTGTCATTGCTGTTTACTAGCACAGAATTATTAGAAAAAGCTTTTCATGTGTCTTTTTTAAAAAAACAAGTATTGAAACAGAATGTAGGAAGCTGTAGATTTAAAGATAGATTTTTCTTGCATCTTTTCAACCAAATCTCAAAAATTGTTCTTCATAACAAGCACTAGGATCTCTTTTCATTAATTTTATTAAAATTTATTATATATATTAATTGGCATTTTATAATTTTGTGTTTTTATTAAAATCATTTATCAGTAAGTGAAATATGGTAAAATAGTAGATAAATGAAACATTGAAGAAACATTCATTTTACAATGTGTTAACAATTTTAGTGAATTTGTAATCTGGCATAATTAAGTATGTTTCAGTGTAGTTTGTATCATGTGCAATGAATACATGGTCACTATAAAATTTGTAATGCAAATAAAAACTTGCTATAGCAAATTTCTCAAAATACAATAATTTTTATGAAGAAGTACGCTTTAGCATGATGTGTTACCAAGTGGTATGTGAGTCAAAAACGTTGGAAAGTGCTGGCATTGCATGTGATGCGGGTGTAAGCTATCATCCTTTTTGTTAATTTCAGTGAATGTCTGTTCAGTTTTTTAGAACACAAATGTGAAACTAAATTGGAAATATTACCAAATATTTTCCTAAAACGTTGCAGAAATGTTATAAAGCTATGTTAAGATAAACAGGGCACTTGGAAATACATTATATCTATTGTTTAATGTGGAAGAAAAATCGGACCTTTCTATCGAAAACATTCGACATTCTCACCAAGTCCAATTTAATACAATTCTAATAAAATAAAGGCAGAATTTAAATCATGTTTGAAGAGCTTAAAATTGTCTGTTTTTTCTCCATTTTAATTGAAAGAATAATATAGATGTTTAAATAAAACTTCTTAAACATTAATGCAAAATAAAGGCTTTTTTAGTTTCAGGAGAGTTTAAATATTTTGTCAAATACATTTTGAACTCTCTTTAATATATCATGAGTTTACTTGTGATTATTATAAAATTTAATTATCTTTCACATACAAGAACTTGCATTAAAATTGTTTAATTCTTTATTTTTAATTTTGTTAGGGGAAGACCTTCTCCTCAATTGCAACTGAAATTGCAAATGCTCGAGAGAAAATAAAAAATATGCTCTCTGTGAGTTTAAATTATTTAAATTGCTCTTGTTTTTTAAAGTTTGCATGCAAATATAATCCTTTAATCATTTGGACTTGCTATCTTTTTTAGTATTTAGTGTTTCATATGAAGTATCACATTCAGTATATAATTATAATATATTAAACTTTTCTGTCTATTATGTAATTGTATGAGTTTTAATGATCATATTAATTTTCTGAGTCTATAATACTAAAATTTATTTCCATGATATTTGAAAATCGTATTTAAAGAAAGTTTAATGTTTTTCTTATTTAAGAAATAATCAGAAAGGAAATAAGTTTATTGAAGTAAATGCTATAAGTCTTTATATATATTATATCATTTTATTGAAAATAAAATGCTTCCTTTTCCATGTTTCTGAGAACCAATTAGACAGATTTTTATTTAGTCAAATCGTGATCACTTTGTTCCAAGTGAATGTAGAACTTTTCTTAAACATGTAACAATTACTGTGAACTTTTTAGTTGTAATGGTGCTCTTTTTTTTTTGTCATAAATTAACTTTATGAATAAAATTTTTCTCTTGCTCTAAAGTCAAGTTGTAGTTGTAGTTTTTGATTTAGGATTCTTATGAAAATATTTTTCGAAATTTTGCATGTTTTTGAAGTTATTGGTAATGGCTGTTATGTGTAACAAGTCTTAACAAAGCAGGATTCTGTTTGATTCCATTTCTATAGATGATGCAATTTTATTTCTATTTTGTGATTTGAATAAAAAAGTGGTTTAATTTAAATTTGTAAAGTGTTAGCTCTAACATTTTATCTACATTGTTTTATTTAAAACTAATTTTTGTAGATTTATTTTGTAATTAGAAATAAAGGCTATTAAATAAATTTTAAGTTTCTAAAAATTTATTTGTTGTAAGTCTAATATTTTTTAATAAAATTAAAGAATTATTTAATATTTTTAAGAATTCCTTGTGTTTAATTGTTTAATCTAATTATTCTTTCCTTCATATTTCAAGTTAAAAATTTTTTAGTTTTCTTTAAAAATGGCAGAATTTCCTCTAAAACTTCTATATTTAAAAAAAAATTTTTTACCTTAATTTCTTATCTTGCCTTCTGTACAAATTCGAAAAATATTAATATTTTATAATCAAATTTTTTTCCTAAAATGTTGTGGTAATAGGATCTTTATTTTTTTTTCTAGTAGCTAAAAATTATAAAATTTTTTGTAAACTTGAATTTAAAATTTAAAAATTCTACCTTGATTGTGAAATTAAAAACATTGTTGCCTTAAAACTATTTTTAAAATCTGTATGTTGTCTTATATTTTATACATTATACCCATTATATTTAAAAAATTGTAAATATAAAGTAGATTATGCTTAAGAATTTAGATTGGATGTAGGTAATATAATGCTGAAATAATTAGATGTAATAAAAAATTGTAATATATAAAATTCACACTAAAGCCTATAATGATAGTTATTTATAATTAGAAACAATTTTTATATGAACAACCTAAATAGTTTAGTCAATTTTTAAAGTTTTACTTTTATAAGGTGCTTAGAAAATAAACATTAGTGAAATTGTTTTTTAAAAATTTAATCTCTCTAATATTAAGCATCTGAAAAATATTGAAGTCTTACATTAATGCATGTTGGTTATAATTTAATATTTCCTTGCTTTGCTATTTTCTCATCACCCACAATTTAAAATTATATTGTATTGGAATTTAAATATAGTAATACTGAATATTTCTACATTGCAGAATGGTAGAAAATTGTACTTTATTTATGAAATCTAACAAAATAAACTAATAACCAATACTGCTCATTTATACATCACAATGATAACTTGCTGTTTTATAATATTTGATTTTTAAAACACCAATAATACCCACTTTAGAAATGCATTCTATACAATGTTATCAAGCAAGTGTTAAAAGCAAAGTAACAGTACTGAATCTATGAAAAGAAAGCTATTCATGTTATTGTTATTAGTTTTTAATTAATCAGCAATAAACACATACTTAAAAACTTGTATTCTATTTAAGTTTAAAATAGTTTAATGCATTTAAGAAGTAGTTATTCTAACCTAATCTAATGTTATCCTTAATATTGAAAGTTACTGAAAAAAGTAAATTTCTTTAATGTTATTTATAAAACCGAATATTAGAGTAACCCTTTTTGGTTCTTTGCTGCATATATTTTTCTAAATACAAATCACTGTCTAAATCTAAATACAAAAACTGTCCTTTTATGAGTCATGCCTTTAAATAAGCACTTTACTGCAGGCTATATGCCTTTAATGTTAATGTATGCATGTGTACCTGTATCCAGATCTTTGAAATTCAGACAAGTCCACTGTTCTCATGAAAGGGATAATAGTTTACTTACAGTCTGATGGTAAACTGATATCTGAATGGTTCTACAGGTATTTTAACAAGTAAATTAAAGCAGCTTTCACCCTGAAAATATCTTTCACTACTATTTTAAATTTTTCCATAAAAATTAAATTCCAGCAAGTACATGGTTTTGTAAAATAAATCACTGAAATACTTCACAATATCCATGCTGCAGTTGCAGCATCATTCTAAAAACTGTCAGATCAAATGGTTAGAAATGAATATTTGTCAGATGAAAAATTGGTAGAATAACATAACTATCAAAACCATAATTATAATTACAGTCAAATAGATTGAACATAATTTCAGGCAATGACACAATGTATTTGCTTTTAAAAAATATATTATTTGAAATATCAGAAATAAAAACAACTAAATAATCTGTTACAATATGTGATATATATATTTATTAACTTGAATGAGAAAAAAAGAATAATTTTACATAAGGTCTTAACTTCCTGGTCTTTGGTTCTGCAGTTTGAATTTAATTCCTACCTCGACTGGATGGTTCGGGTTTTGTTTTCAGCTGTAGGTCATGCTGTAACCCTATATATACAAATAAAATGACCTGACATTAAAGCAAAAGACTAACCAACTTCTGATCTAAACCTTTGAACCTTAAAGATCTTTGCAGACTCTTAAAATAATATTTTTATTAATATTTAAAAAAAAGTACATATATTTGAACATTTTTTAATTTCTCCAAACAGCAAACTTACATTTCCTTTCTCCTTTTGTACATCCTTCTATCAAACTTTCTTGTTTTCATCTATCTTAACATTTACTTCATCTATTGTTCCACTTTCCTTCAAAATCTCATCCACTAAGTCAGTGACCATGTCAAAAGTGAAATTTATTCTAAAAATTCCAAATTCATTAGCAAAATTGCACATTTTGATTCTTTTGAATTATTTTATTGACTTTGATATGATGTTTATTCACACCTTCCTTTCTACTACATTTATAACTAATCTTTTATTTTTCAAAACCATATCACTCCTGTATTTCACATTCATAATTTACTTCCAATCAGTCTTGATGTGCCAAAACTTTTTTAGCATCCTCACAACCCCCCTCCCCAAATATCCCATTTTTATTTTTCATACTATTTATAACTGAAATATGAGAAAATATAAATATTCTAACTTGATTTCTAACTGAAAATTTAGATTTCAAACATATAACTCAGTTAATTTTAAAAATTTCAAAACTATTAAATTTCTGATCTCTAATTGTATGTACAAGTGTTTAAATTTTTTAATTTATTCAGATACAAAGAAATTAGAACTAAATCTGAAATTTTATCTTCATGTTCAAAGTTTTTTTTCTGATCCCAAGGTATTCCAGTGACCTGTTCTTTTTTTTTTTTTTTTATCATTCTTTGCATGTCCATGCATTTCTCCCTTGTTGCCTTGTAAAAGGTTGAGGGCTCCTCTTGAGTAGCTATTGCCACCCTGTTACTATCACCTTCTCATGGGGATTAAATCACCCATGTGTTTGCTTTTAGTAGGGGGAGACCCATGTTCCCGGGAAGGAGGATCCTAGTAATTGAGGCTCTCTGAGACTAGCATAATTCTTTTGTTTCTGCTTCAGGTAAACAGAAGGTGCGTTATGGTTCTCAGTGCATCAATCGTCTTATATGGATAAAGCAATCGTATATCTGCCAAGGAGCTTGATAAGGGTGGAGGCTGCATCATGTATTGAAAGCATATAGACCTTGTGCAGTTATCTTGCATCCCTTTATAGGACTCCATGGTGGATGGTGTGTTTAAATCCTGAATTAATCCACTTTTCTTATGGAGTCCATCTAATTCTTTCCTTCCTATTTAGCAACAAGTGGTATGTGATCAGAATTATTTAGTCTAAAAGAATGGAGGGCAATTTTGATAATGTTTCTCTTTTCTTAATAAATCATTGGTACATATAAAGTGTATATAAAGGCCTATATAAAGTGTCATATCCAAGGCCAGAGTATTCAATTTTGCTTATTGGTATCCAATATTTCTTGAAATTGTTGAGGTTTATGCACTGATGTAAGATGTCAAAACAATTATTAACCTGTATAATCCATTGTGTTTCGCCATTCAAGAAATGCTCTTGAAGCCTCAATGCTTTAAATTGCATGGTTATAATTGTGTGAGAAAAAATGTTACTCCTGATCCAGTATCTGGAGGTCTATGTATTCTCGTATCTTAACTTCCCTAGTTCTGTATAGTTCCTTAACACACCACTACAGGCTGTTGCACTATGTGTACATACAGCATCTCTCATTATGGTTTGTAGCCTTTACTTACCTCCTCAAGCTGCCACCCCAATAAATTGTGTAAATCACTTTCATGATCAACTACCTATGTCCTTTATATTGCCTAATGATTTGAATGGGCATAATACCTTATGAAGTAGTGATAATACAATATTTTCATTTACAAAGAAAAATTTGTTTGGATTGAAAAATTATATCTTTATCTCATTTTTTGAACTTTCCATTTTAATAGCAGTTTTACCTGTCCCAACAAGTTCGTTAAAATGAGCATCTTCTGTATATCAGTGGTACATTCAGATAATAGCTTAATGATTTCTTTGAGGAATTTTTAATTATTTATCATTTTATGAATTTGAATTTATGAAAATTCTAGAATTTTAATATCACAATATTTCAGCATTAAGATTTATCTAAATCCTACTAAGTGAGCACTCAATGCACTAAAACTGTGAATTTAATGCTCTGGAATGGATTCTTGGTATTTTATAATTGAACTTGATATATGCAAAATTTATTTGTAGTTTTAGTAACCCTTGAAGCTCCTTTTTTTTTTTCACTTATGATTGAAATTTAAGTATTTGCATTTATATTTTGTTTTGAAACTGCATCAACTTCAAAATTTTGAATTTTAGTTTCTGTGTGTAGCAAGTAAAAGGTATGGGTAGTGATAAATTGAATTTGCATTTTTTAAAAAAAGATTTTAATTCTTCTCCAGATAATGATAAGGTGAATATTTTTACTTTGTATGTCATTTGATTAAAATATTGTTATATGTAATTTATTAAGTATTATGTAGACATATTTGATGAAGTATTAGGTTTGTTGTGTTTTGCAGTGCTTGTTAAATTGAAACCCTAGTTTTCATAAAAATGTATGTTATTTGTTTAGCTTTATTCCATGCTAAATTGTATTTATATTCATGTTTTTTAAGGTGAGTACCCCTGCTTGGTTAATTAAAACCCAAATTTATATATATATATATACATATATATATATATATATATTATTGATTTAGCTTTATTGCTCGCTTGTCTTTCATGCTGATTGCACTCATACTGATGTTTTTTTGAGGTATGTCCCATTGTCCGGT
Organism: Latrodectus geometricus; assembly: GCA_026290005.1. NCBI lineage: Eukaryota > Metazoa > Arthropoda > Arachnida > Araneae > Theridiidae > Latrodectus > Latrodectus geometricus. Next base: position 34,918 of record JAPDSC010044089.1, read on the forward strand.
TAATTAAAATCCAAATTTTCCTAAAAGTATGTTATTTAGGTTGAATGAAATTTTAAAATTTTCAACTGGTTGAATAGGTTTAATTTACAATATTTTAATATACAGTCACATTCAATAACTTCTAGAATCCTGTGTAATTAAATAACCAAAGTAAAACTATTTATCAGTAATTACGTTTAAATAATGTAACACTAATAGAGCTATAACCAAACTATCAGTGAAAGTTTTATGTGGTAATGTTAATAAATTGTCTTAATGTGTGTGTGTACATACAGTCAATCATACATTTATATTTTGTTTTTCTACAAAATTTTTAATTCCAGAGTGTAGGCCTAATATTCTCGTATTGTTTACTACACATGCAATTTAAGTTTCTAGCATTTTGCTTTGGATCTTAATAACAAGCAGTGATTTATTACCAAGATATTTTAGTGTAAGAAACACTTGCAAATTACTGAAGATTTGGCTGAATTTAAAATATTAATGTAGCTTTGAAATTTAGATTTTTGATTATGGAATATTTTTACTTAAATTGTGAGAAATTAAAAAGCAATATTAAGTATTGTATCAACAAAATGGTTAATACAAATGCTGGATAAATTTAAATATTATAAATGTATAAGCATTTATATTTTTATTTAGCTAATATTTTAAAAGACTTAATAAATTCAATAAGTTTCCAAACAATGGAACTAATCATTTGCTTTAAGAGCAGGACCCTTTCTTGAAAACTATTTTTAGTATAGCCTTTATATTGTTTGCCTTTAAAACTTGCTTGTGCAGTTTTTCTAAATTGTATATATTTGATAATGACTGCAAGAACCTTCACCCTAGAAGTTGTAAATTCGTGAAGCATTATATTTTCATTACAATTTCAGACTGTTAAACATTATGCAGAAAAAATATTTTCTAATATAAGCTTGTTAATGATAATTTTATCTGCTTAAATTCAACTTTCAATGTATTTTACTTGATTTTAAATATTCTTTCAGACTTATGAATCACTAATTTTGCTTTTTAAATTCTAATTCTTACTTCAATTTGATAAAATTCTCTATTGTTATTCATTTAATGTTGATAATTATTTCTTCCAACTTTGTTTACTGAGGAAAAGTAGTATAACTACTGAAAAAAATTTTAAAGCTTATTTCAAAACTTAAATAGTTCAATAAGTGTCAAACAGCTTCATGGTGTTTCTCCTTTGCTAAATTGGAGTTTCATAGATATTAAAGTTAATTGCTGAAAGAAAAATTTGTGTTTAATGTCAAGTTTAAATGTGATTTAATAAAATTTATTCATAGTCTTATTGAGTTTTTAATTATAATTTTTTAATTCATTAATTTTAATAATTGCAAGGCTGTAAGTAAAGGCTCTATAAGCTGTATTTCTTGTTTCTATGTGAGAAAAATCTAATTTTTTTATAGTATTGGTCATTCACATAAATGATTAATATTGTAACTTTCATCTTCATCATAGGTTCAGGTTGAGTGTTGTGTGTAAATTTATCACTGAGTTACACAGGACATATATTTATAGGTATCAGATGAAACAATACTGGGAACAAAACAGACATGAACCATATATATATATAATATATATATATATATATATATATAGCTTCCCTTTTTATGTATATTATCTTCTCATATACTAGATTGCAGTTCTGCCAGTAGCTAAAATTAAAAGTTCCGAGTAGAGATTTCTCTTCTATCTTTACAAATATCATTTAAAATCATATTATGGATGTTATCATGTGAAACAAATCTGCATGTTAGATTTCATGCTAAAGTGAGTTAGGATTTTATTTATTCCAATCAAAGTTTGCATTATAACTTGGCAAATATTGTAATATATTTCATGTATTCATTTTTAATTATGTAAATTAAATTAATTTCTGTCTTGTGTATGCATATAATCTAATCATAAAAGTAATTAAATGTAATTTTATAAGCACAGGGTTGTTTGTTGTAGGGATTGATTTCAAATAGAAAATAGTCTTGATTTAATATTAGTAATTTGCTTAATCATATTTTTCTGAAATGCTATATTTTTTAATACTACTGAATATTTTAGTTGTACTTACACATTCTTGTGGACATAATAAAATTGATTAAATTCGAAAATGATTTTAATATAAAGTTCTTCCAACTTAACTGTATATTTATGCTATAGCTTTTAATTTTTCATTCCTATCTGCTTTTTCAGTTAGAGACTTGAAAAGCACAGTTTTTAAAATCTTCAAAATTAATTTTGATAATTTTGATATAGGGAGACTCTTCTGCAGTGGAAACAATTTCTGCACCTTTCTTGGAAAGATTGCAAAATTTAGAAAAAGAAACTTCAAAACTAAGTGGAAGTTAGTATATGTTTACTATATTAAAATAAGTAAAACTCTATATTAAATATATTAGTTGAAGGTCATCATGTACTTGATTTCATAAATGTATCTTTGAAATTAATATATATAAATGACTGATTTACACACATTTGGGAAACTGGTTTCTGTGTAGAACAATAATATTGAGAACTACCCACAAGGAAGCAAATTTTTGTTCAAAATAAAAAGTTAGTAAATTTTGTCAATGTCATTGTTAAGTGAAATTATCTTTTCATGCTGATGTTTATGTACTGAAAAATTAAAAATAAATTTTCATTAAAATATGTAAGGATTTATTTGTTAAATACATATGCCTGTGTATATATTGTTTAAATTACTACATTTAAACCAGATTAAAAGGTTTATAATGTTTACAATCTTATATTGGCACATGATTGTTTTAGCAAGAATTGAGTTTTTGTCATTGCAATACTGCTTTCAAATTTTAAATGATAGCAAAATTTAATTGAAAAATATTTTAAGTAAAATGAACGTAAATGTAGAAATCGTATTGAACATAGTCTTCTCTATGAGGGAAATAACAAGTTTCTGTAAACTAAACAACATGAACACATGTAATTCTAAAATCCAAGTTTAAAAAAAAAAAAAGTTAACAGAAAGTAGCTTTCAGGTTGCTCTGCTTACATTATTTACAGGAGTGTATGGTGAAGATGTCATTAGTATCTCCTTTCTTTAACAGCATTCTCTTCACCTTAGTGAACTCCCAAAGGAATGACCTGTTGAATTGGATGAGTAATCTTTTTTCCTTTGACACATAGCATACTGGAATGAAATTTTCCTCCATGACCTTCGATCAGTTTCACCATGACAGCTTTTTCCCTCCACTTGTGTTGTGGTCTTACATTTTCTTGTAGTACTAAATCTCACACTCATACTTGAAATGATTGCTGGATATTTTTCACGTTATTTGGATGATATGAAAGTAATTTTAGCTGAAGTTGGTTGGATCTTCAAACATCTAATCTTGATATTACTACTTATAAACATATTTATGTTTTTAGATCCGATTCGAAGGGTCATCTTACAATCAATTAGAAAATGGGCTGATGTCAAAGCTTCATATGTATCATTCTCACTTAATTAGATTTCTCAGTCAAAGCATTTCTGCTGAAAACATTTTGTACTAAGCTCCAAATCCAAATTAACCTGTCTCCATCTGTTACAACTTGAAGTATGGTACAGTTTATATGGTAAACATATATTGATCTACACTTGATAATTTGACAACCTCAAAGTATCCAAAATACTGAACATAATTCTGAAAGAACCATGTGAACAACCAAGGAGTGAAATTTAATATGTGTGTGTAATCAACATATGCTGAAAATAATGGGAATTAAGTAATTTTGGTTGTGTACAAGTGATATCTGCAAATTGAAGTCTATCATCAAGTCATACAGTAGTGTCTTCGAAATTGTGTGTAGTCATTCCTTTATTTTGTGTAGTCTTTATGTCAATCATTTCAAAGCCTCAAATTCTCTAATTCATCAAAAATTTGTTCTAAGATCTCTTTTAATGTTATTAACCAAAGAAAATATATCAAAAAAGGATTTCCTGAAAGAATACACGTGAACACTGTATTAGCACATAAGTTACAGAAAGTCAAATGGGAGACTAAGTATGTTCTATAATTCAATAAAAATCTGCTTATCAAAATTTCTATACACAAGTTATTGAAATTTTTTAATGGATTGGTAAGTTGTTACTTTTAACTATAAGGAAAAGAAAAGGCAAGTTATGGAGCAGATGGATGCAAAGCATAAGTATTTGAACGTTCAAATGCTTCTGTTTTCATTAAGGTGTTCCACATGTTTGACAAAGTTTGACTTTTCATCTAGGCTCAGTTTGAATTAGAATTCATTTGAATGCTTGAATATTCAATTTTAAGAACTAATACTTTGCAGTAGTGGGAAGTTGATTAAGTGAAGATAAATGAATCAAGATTGACTTCCATTGTTTAAGAGATACTGTGTTACTTTTGCTTTCTCATTTGGAATAACCACATATACTGAAACAGTTTGCAGATGAGTAAATCTTTGGTCATTATTGTCGTCAATATTATTTACAAAAGAAATTGGATCTATGCTTGGGATTGAGTTCTCAAAAACAGTTTTACAAATGTAAACTTCGTTTTTTTTCTTTCATTTATAGTACCAGGTTCTCTTTCTGAGAGCAATTATTCATGGCAAGGCTTTTGTATGCAGAAAACTATTGTTAGTTTTCAGCTTATGCTTACAAGTGTATATCAGTAACAATGTTATAATCTTATGGCCATTATCCGATAGTGTAACAGAATAGACAAAATAGAAAATGATTATTAAGTGATATATTGTTTTTAGAATTAACAGATAAGATAGCAGTAGAAGGTTTAAAGTTATAGTACAAAGACAGCTCATTTCTAATCTTCAGAGTTCTAAGTGCACGTTCAACCTCTTCTGAGAGAAATTGTAACAATTTTGTTACTTTTAAATTTTCTGATGTTTTACAAAAATAATGCAGCAGTGACAAATATCAGAAAATGGGTATAAACTTTTAAGTGCAAAAATTCGACCATAACCGTCAATATCCTCTAAAAGTATGTAGAGCTTTGCAATCTCTTCAATAAAAACTTCCACTCTATGATGTTGGCAATAGGTTGTGTACTATGGTTAAGTTTTCTAGAAAGTCTAAATAAGCTTGGGTAATCCTGTTTTTTTACTATATTTATCCACCTTGAGCTTTTTGGTGTTTAATATGCATTGGCAATAATACTTATTCCATTAATTAGTCATTTGAAAATTGTCTTATAAGAAAACATTTATGTAACGAAGATTTTAATTAGCACCTGCGGAAGATTGAAACTGTTCGCAAAAACTTTGCCAATGTTTAACATCACTATTAAATGGTTCTAGCTTAATTATTTGCAATTTAACTGTATAATACTGAGTTAGGTGTTGAAATTGAAAAATCTAAATTCATCTAAAAATTACTTTTATTAATATTCAAAGCAGTAATATTCATAGTTAATAACTTATTTTTTATTTTTTGAGTTTTGAAAATTACAAGTTCAGTGTTATCAGTATAATTTTCATACTGTGAAACATTTTCATAATCTTCATCAATGAATAAAATTGGGAATTTTGCTATTTTCACTTTATTTTAAAGTAGTTGTTAAATAACTACAAATATGTCTAATATTTTCAATTAAATAATTGCATTTTAAGTAATTGCAGCAAAAAAAAAAAAAAAAATAAAAAAGTAATATTACCTTGAAAAATACTTCTTCCACTTGAGTTGCAACATTTGTAGCTTCATCCTAGCTTCATCCAACATCAGCATTTTTCTAGTTGTATACAGTATAAATTCAAAATTCCAATATTAAATTTGTCAATAGTTATAAAACAAGAGGAAGTATAATTTCAAGCTTATATTTCATATAAAGTATTTGGTACCATGTTGAGTAATTTCCTCATAAAATTACTCATTCAGTGCATATTTTTAATAAAGTAAAACTTAATAAAATGAAGGAAGTGTTTTAAATGCAATACCATTACTTTTCTTTGAACTTAAACAGTATTTTTTAGTATAATAAATGCTCAATATTTTTATAGTTTGTAAAAAATTAGAATTTTTGGTATAAGTTTCACTTTAAAACTCACTTATTAGATTTTGTTTATATATTCATTTCATAAACAATTTTATACCTTATTTCTGAAAGTAAGAATTCATTATAATTTTGAAACTTATTTAAATTTAAATAAAATAAAATGCAATATTGCTTGAAATTTTTAGAATTTTGATTTCAATAGTTTAAATCACACTAAATTTATCAAGACTTTAATGTGGAATAAATCTGAAACTTAATTAAATTAAGTTTCAGATTTATTCCAAAAGAAAGTCTTGATACATTTATGTTTTTGTTAATATTGAGTAATTTGCACATTAAATTTACTTTGATTTGTTTCTTAAAGAGATATTTTATCAGAAATTTTTTCCAGTTATAAATGATATGAGTACTAAACTCCAGCATTTGGAAGGCTTGATGGGAAGATATATGCCTGAAAGTGCTCCGAAGGTAAATATTTTTGTTAATTTTACTTGAAAATATTATATAGATACTTTAAAATGAACTTAATTCATCTTGTATTTGATAAATTACATTTTTGTGTTTTGAAATAGTTCAAGTCTGAAGATATACAAAATTTCCAAAGAAAAAATATTAAGGTATATTTTTTTAAAAGTTGGCTTTATATTGAAAGTATAAATATGATTTATAATAGTTTCCAAATGAAATTCTAATAACTCAAAACTAGGAAAAATTTAATATATTCTGTTTTGTGTATGCTTTTCTCTGAAAAAAAATCTTGAAAATATATGGGTGAATTTCGAAATGGAGAGGAATAAGATTCATAGATTTCGTAATTTTTCAAAGCTTTTTATTTATTTTTATTAGCATTTTTTTTTAAACTGGAAACACAAACTGAATTTTATTCAAGCAAATTTTGATCTTTCAAGTGCTGAGCTGGTAGTAACTCAGAACTTGAGTACTTTTGCCTTTGATTCAACAGTTCATTGGTACAAATCCCACCTTGAGCTTAGATATTTGTAATGATTCAAAATCCACTTTAAAACATAGGTTTCAGTGTGATAAGTCTTTTTGTGCAGATAAATTATCATTAAGTGACAAGTCAAATTGAGTCTTTAGGGAAACTTAATTTACTAAACCTATTGAAAATAAGTTTTTACAGTTGCTGCTGTGTGCAAAAGATTTCATAAATTAAAGGATGCACTGGACTGCAAAGGGTAAGGAACTCTGGCCTTCAAAAGTTGTTTTCGTAGATCACCTTAAAAAATGACACTAATTTATTTAAATGATAAATATTGTGTTAGTTTATGCAAGAACGCTAATTCCCGCATTTTTTGTTCCGGTTGAAAAAAGTGGATACACATATAAGAGAGAAGTATGCAAACATCAAGCTTTTGTAATTACGTATGTAACTTATTTTTTTTTTAATTTTATTACCAGATTTATTGATAATTAGTAGGATCCTATAATGCCTGAGAGAATTCTTTTTCCTGATTTGTTAAAGTAATGGGTGGTCGAATGGTTAGAAATGGGGATGTCAAAAGCAGATGCTGCCAAGCATCTAAATGTGGTCCACCATCTCTGAAATCATTATCAAACCAAAGCTTCTGTGCCTTAAGACGACCATGACCCACAACATCTGTAGAAGATAGTTTTATAGCACTTTCAGCCTGTAATAAAAGCATTTCTGCACTGCAATATGTTGCTGCCTACTCTTTCACCAGGGAAAAGAATATCTACTAGTGTGGTGCAAAGGTATCTTCACTATACAAATATCTATGTAAGGTAACCAGTTGTGTGTGTCCCCTTTGCTGAGTGGCAGAAGAGCCACCTTATTTTGGGCAAGAGGCTTTTGTGGACAAGCTCCAAATTCACACAGGAGGATATAACAATTGTATGAATGATAAAAAAGTTCCTGAAGTGACAGGCTAATCTTTTTTCAGTTTGTTTTAGAAATTCATTTAATTTTCAAAATTTTGGAAAAATTGCTTTTCGAAATGAAAATCTAATGATTTAGCAGGATATATATATATATATATATATATATATATATATATATACATAAAAGTATGCATTAAAATAATTTTTTGTGCAAAAGTATTGAACAATTTCCATGTTACTGTTTAAATCTCCATTGTTTTGTTGATTATAGTGGTTTGGGGCTCTCAAACTCCTATTTTTAACTCCTACATAGCTACCTGAATACTAGTTTGTATATTCAGTTTTAATAGTTCTTACCTATATGAACATTTTATAATATCCTGAAACTTTTGACTACAAATATTTTAATTTTGTAGGTTGAAAATAAAGCTGCAACTCAAAATGGCTCTGTTGATGATGACATTGATCTTTTTGGGTCAGACGAGGTAATTTTGGTTTTTACATTTTCCAAGTTTTTTTTTGTTTTTTTAAGGCTCTTATTATTAAGATAGTTTTGAAAACAATGTAGTTTAAGCTAATTTTAAACTAAATATAGAAATGTTATATTAATTGTAAATGTGTATAGTTAAACCTATGTGTGATTAATTGCACATTTTAACTAGTACTTTTCTGCTTTTATCACTTTCCTATTTTGCTGTTGACCTTTATGTGTACAATTTAGACTGCATGTTACTGTACCCAGTCTATATATTTACATGACATTTTTCATATTATAAATTCAGTATCATTAGTATTTTGGTAAATTTATCATACTGCAATTAACAAGTGTAAATAATTAATGTATAATTTTTTATAATATTACCCACACACCAATTAATTTTTTGACTAATTAATTCAATCTTTTATGAATAGTTTTTAATCTTTTACGAGACCTAATTAGTAAAGATTTTAGAGAATGAAAACATTGTAGTTTTTTATTAAAATATATTTAATTAAAATCTAATGCCATTTTCAAAGGTGATTTTTACTTTACTTATATTTTGTATAACAAAATATTTCTATTCACTTATATTTTGTTTTAATAGGTATTTTTTATAATATCAGTTAATTTTTTATTGAAATTTTTTAAAAAAAGTAAATTGTATCTTAGTTCAAGGATTTTTATTAAGATTATGGTTTAGATTTTTGCATAGCAAAACAGAGCACATTGATGGGGAAATAAAAGTTGATACTCAAGTCTTGCACTCAGATTTCTAAATCTAAAAGACATAAGTATGATTGTTAAGTGTTGCATCTTGGTATTATAGAAAGGACAAGGTTTTTAACTGTTGAAATTTTCTATAGGGAATATTTTACTAAAATTAACTCATTTGCATATTAATTTGAATATTTATCACACTTAGTCTATTAACTATAATTGATGCAATGCTATTATGTGGCCGGAAGCAAGCATTGAAGGTTAATTATTTAATACTGTTATCAATATATATTTATAAGGACATTTATTTTTATTAAATATATTTTTGCTTTTATCTTGACAAAATATGAAATAACATTTTTAATGAACTGACAATCTTATGTTGATAGTAAATCTTTTTATTCTGTCATTTGCTTTTATTTATTTTTTATTAAATTGATGACTTTTAAAGTTTAATCACCTGATTAACTTTTAAAATTTTTTCTGATAAAAAAGTTTCCAATATGAGCAATCCTTTTCAGCAAGCGATTCTCTATTATATGTTAACTTTACACCAACAAAAAATTTAATTTGGTTAAGGAATAAATGTTTCAGATAATTTATGTTACTAATGCATCAGATTTTCATAAGCATTTTATGTAGAATGGTAAATTAGATAATCTGTAAAGTTGATAAGAAAAGTAAGTTGATAATTTAATGAATGATTTGGAAGAAAGTTTACTGACTTTTATAATACAATTTTAATGTATGTATGCAGTAAAAATATATTTAAATTTATATTTTTTGTTACACTCTGACTTTTTTTGTTTTTAAGAGCTTATTGTATCAAAATAAACAAGTTAGCAGCTGAAATTATATCAAAATATTAATATAAGTATTTGAATTATAAATTCTTGAATAAATTTGTATATTCTCCACGAAACTTTAAATTGCAAACAGCAACTATGTTGCTTTAATTTTTGAGAACTAAAGTATTTCCTTTTATAACCTAAAATTTCATTGATGAAATGAATAATTCAAAGGTAAGCATTTAACATTTTTACTAATGTTTGAATGTAGAATTTATATTATCTGATTGAGATAAAAACATAAAAAAATTGAAGATTATTGATCTTGTATGAGTAAGAAATAGAAACTAACATGCTAATATAATGTTAAATATTAATAATGTAAAATGTTTTTTGGTAATGTTTTTATTAGGAGACTGAAGATGATGTTCGAATTCGAGAAGAAAGATTGAAAGCCTATGCAAGTAAAAAGGCCAAAAGTGAGTTCTCTTTGTAAGGCTAATGGTCAACTTGTGTTACAAATTTCTTTTTTTCAAATGCTTGTTTTTTCTTTATTAAATTTTCTTTGGTAAGTAGGGGAAATCTTATTTCCAGCTTTTTCTATTTGATTATCAAATATTATCCTTGTTATTCAAAAGCTAACTATTGTAGCAGATTGAATCTTGTGTAATTAATGATATACAGGGTGGGTCAAAAACATAACACTCATTTTGAACCACCATAGAAAATTTGTGTTCTGTTCTACAAAAGTTATTTGTTAAAAAGGGAAATTTTTGAGACCAATTTGATACATAAATGATCTTTCTAATGCAATTGTGACTGCTGTTAAACAGGGTGGCCTTAAGCATTAATGCATTTCTGATAACCTTGCATCATAGAAAGTGTCTAATAGAATTTCCATTCATGCTGCTTAATCTTTTCCAAAGTGTCTAGATTACGTGATTTACATTGTACACCTTATCTCTTACTGTACCCAATAAGAAGAAATCAAGCAATGCAAGTTCTGGGGAGCGTAGAGGAAACTAGATTGCTTCCTTGCATCTTATCCACTGACCTGGTAAATTTTAATCTAGATATGTTCCTGCATTATGATAATGTGGTGGTGTGACTTTTTGTTGAAAACCGACCTTGTCTTTACTCAACAATATTTCCTGACATTTGTATATTATAAGGTACTTTTTGCCTATTATCTTCTTAACAGAAAGGCCCAAGAAGTTCCATTACAAACAAACCACATTACTTAATTTATTAAACATGCTTCATTACTTTCTGAGAGATTAAATATTGAAATTGAAAAACGTGATTTCTATGGCGGTTTAAAGCATGTAAACATTTTTTTTATATTATGTATATGGTATATTAAATTAGGCAGTACGAAGGGATTTGTTGCCCCTTTTTTTTCTTTGAAAAGAAAGCAAATTCTCATTTACTTTCAATATAACAAATACCCTAAATATATTCATTTTGCTTTTAAATAAAAATTTGATTCAGGAATTGTATTTTTTATGGTTGCTTATTTTAAAGAATTGATTAATTTTAAATTTTCGAAGAAATTTTAGCAATCACGATTGCTGTGATGAATTTAATACGTTTTTCTGACAATTTTTAAGAAAATAAGGTTTGATTAATGGTTGAAACTAATTGTTGAATTTAAAATGATTGATAAAAGTAAACTATTTGCTTTAAAAATGAATAAGTGACAAAGGCAATAATATAAATCCATTGCTAATTGACAACATTTTAATGTGTTAGTTATTACACATAACTGCTACAAACTGAAAAGGTAAATGGCTCTAGGGGTAGAAAATGGTTGCTAAAATTGTTTTTTTCAAAGTCACAAGTGAATTTTAAATGTTTGGGAAAATTTGCTCCCTTTTTCTATGGTAAACCTGTGTTTGAAAATGTCTTGGAAAATAAACCTGATATTTATGAAATGCCTGAATATAATATGCATGCTCTTTTGGCAAAACTTGGTGCAGTCAAATAATTCAAGCTATTTCTTGTGGATTTCAAAATTCTGGTTTTGAATTATCAAAAGAGGAAGATAATGGTGCCTCTTGTTAAGCTGATATTTTGGAGCTTCATTTTTTACAGGTTTTTCTTCAATCTGCTATTTAACAAGCAAATTATTTATATTTTAAATAGACTTTCTAATCTTAAGTGACTGGATATTACAAATATATCATTTTATAATGTTTTTTCATCTATTTTAGAATACTCTAATTACAGTTACTATTATTTCTGTTGGCCAACAGAAAAAGCTGTAAGGTTATAATTTTAAATTAGGCAACTGTTAAATACTGTAAAATTAAAATTGTACAGTTTATCTACTTTGGTGCCAATTCTATTGTTGAATATTTTTTTCTTGTAGCATTTAAAATGATATTTTGCATTTCAAAACGCCCATTCAAGAATTTTTTTTTTTTTTTTTTTTTTTTTTTTTTTTTTTAAGGAAGCTTTATTTATTTTAACATTATTTGAAAGAGAACTATGATTAAGCATATGCAAAAATTGTTTTTCCCAGTTTTGTTAAAGTAGAAAGGAATCATTTTAAAAAAATCTGTTAAATTACATTAAATGTTTCCTGAAATTTATTACAGTAGAAGTCCATTAGTCCGGCATCCAACAGTCCGGAATGCCCGATAGTCTGGCATCGATCAGGAAAATTGTAAAAATTTTGATTTTCTCCAAAAGTGTGTCTTTAAAGAAATAAAAACGCTTGAAAGCTATTCAAAAGTTTTCGGAGTAGTTCGAGATTATCCTGAATCGCTCGGTATTGTTCGGAAAATTCTAGAGAAAACTTTGGCCAGCTGCAAACTCTGCATCTGACCTAACTCTACAGACTGATGAGGAAGAAAATCATCAAGACGCTATTACCAATGTTTTGGATATCGTTAGAAGTGCTGACAATCCCTTGAAACACCTGCCTGAAGATGGGGCAGAGGAGTTTCTTCTAATCGACGAGAATGAGCCTGTTGAACAAGAACTAACCAATGAGGACATTATCAACATTGTAGTAAACCCTCAGCATACCCAAAATCTTGAAAAAAGTTACTCAGATGCCGAAACAGAAGAAAAGGAAAAAATCAGCTTGGCGGGAGCTTCACAATCACTAAATAAGTTTATCTCTTTTGCTGAGGCTAGTACTAGCTACAGTGCTTCAGAAATTATTTATTTCCATATCATTAGAAATAAATTTTATACTAAACGCCAAAAGTCAAGAAAACAAAAAGACATTCGTGACTATTTTAAATCTAAGTAAAATATGTTTTACAGTAGGCGTACATACATTATATGAAATGTAAAATAAACTTTGTTCTATGTATTTGCATACTGTATTTGTAGTTTAATTATTAACCTAATTGTTCTTATAATTACCGCCCGATAGACCGGAATTTTCGGTAGTACGGCACAGAGCCGATCCCGAACGTGCCGGATTATCGGACCTCTACTGTATTGCTTTATTGAAAAAATATTTTAAAGTTCGATTTCTAATTTTAAGATTTTTATAGTGCTTAGATTTAAAGTAAAGTTTCGTTGTTTTAGTTACGGTTGCTGCTCAAAATGTCAAACTATAAATTGAGTCTTGATACTAATATGAAGAATAGTATGTCTATTGCTTAAGTTTGTATTAAGCAAAAGTCCTTTTATTTAAGTTAAATTCAATGCTTCCCCCCCCCCCCCGATGAAATTTTGTATTTTGGTCATAATTTTTCATTATCTTACCAAAAAAAAGCAAAAATAATAATAATAATAATAATAATAAATAAATAAAATAAAAAAAAATAAATACATGCTTTGAATTTATACTATATTTTTATTGTTTAAATTTCATGGAAATTCTTAATTAAAACACATATCAAATACTCTGCATAAAACTTTTAATGTTGAACAAGATTGTTTTCTTGAAATGTTCTAAAATATTCTACTAATTGTATTTAGGTTTTTTTTAACAATTGAATATATTTTGTCCTTTATTTACCAAAACATAATCATTCAGTTTCATTGATTTTGTTTATTTCGTTATTTGATTTTAGGCAACATTTTTAATTAAAATCCTGAAGTCTAAATATTTTTATTTACATGAAATTTAGAATTTTCAAACGTTTTTAGTGCTATTAAACTTTGAGAAACGGCTTGAATGTTATAAGATTATTAAGCTGAAATGCATGACACAGATGTAACAATTTTAAAATAGTAAATTGAAGCAAAATTTAAAGCTGAAATGTAATTCTATATAAATTGTACATTGATTCATATAAATGTTATAAAATTTCTCTTTGAAATTCTAAAATAGTTTCCAGATATTTTTGATTTTAAGTTTACAATTTGATATTAATATCACAAAACTAACAGCTTCATTTTTTGTTAAATTATTTATAAAATATTTTCTGAAACCAACTTTCATTGGTGCCATTTTCCAGTATTTGAAAAATTTATAATACAAAATTTCATGTACTTGTGATTTCTGATAAATATAAAAGCAATTTACATAAAGCAGGAGATTGAGATCAATGGTTGAGCAACTTGACAAATACTTGAGATTAGTTCATCTTCAATAAACATTGGGGGTGTGCTACTACAGTTAAAATGGTACCGAGGTCAACCTTTGAAATTTGTTTCTCGTAATATCTTTATTATTGATTTTTTAAAAAAGTTTAGTTGAAGTGAAGAGTAAAAATGTATATTTGCTTTTTTCATTGATGTCATATTTTAAATATCAAACTTACAAAAGACACAAGGTCAGTTTTCAGAACTAATTGGGAAAGCATTTTTCGGCATTGTTTTGAAAAGTAAATGCTGTTAATAAAAAGATGGACTGTTTGCTTATGTTGTTAGTGCTTCAAAAATTACTCTATATTTTTTCATTTAAAAAATTTAACATAGTAATTTAAAAAGTTCATTGGAAATACAAGACTCTCAAAATGATATTTATTGCTTGAATGACTTTCATATTTAAGTAAATCAGTATTTAATCTCAAATTAAAACAAGTTCATAATTAAGTTTTTTTAAAAATATTGCACAACATAAAATTGCTGAAAATGTGAAGTTGAAAAATTACTTGAGATTGGAAACTTGGTTAATTTATTTATTTAAATTACATTGTGTGTATATATATAAATAATGTATATATATTTAAGAGGTAATTTGAAGATCAAGATAAATCAAGGAAGAAATTATACAATTTAATACTAATAAGACAAAATCAAGAAAGACAATATAATATAAATATAAATAGGGAAAAGGCATTGGGACCATGTCTTTGTCAGGAGGGAGATGGTCAACTATGCAAATAGGACACTTTTCTGACAAAGACAAAAGTCTAAAAGTATTCGTGCTATTTCACCAAAGAATGTCTGTATAAGAAAATGCAACTAAATCAAAATTGAAATAAATGGAATCATAGTAATAAATTGTGAAAAATAAGCAAAGCAATACTATGAGAAATATGTATCAAATACAAAAGAATATGGTTGCCATATATCTATTATATGTATGTATAGAAACAAGCAAACAAAATATTGGTAGTTTAAAATGGATGAATCTATCTTAAAAGTTTGAAGAAATTGAATCCTGAATTTTATGGGGTATAAATCGTGAATCATGTGAACAAGATATAATTG
The DNA here is from genome assembly GCA_026290005.1 of Latrodectus geometricus. Lineage (NCBI taxonomy): Eukaryota > Metazoa > Arthropoda > Arachnida > Araneae > Theridiidae > Latrodectus > Latrodectus geometricus. Next base: position 50,373 of record JAPDSC010044089.1, read on the forward strand.
TTTTATAATCTTATATCTTAATTGTGTATAAATACAACTAAGAAAAGATAATGGTCTTTATCTTTTTATACACAATTTTTACTATATTTTTTTATTATAGAACCAGCTTTAGTTGCAAAATCAAGTGTTGTGCTTGATGTGAAGCCATGGGATGATGAAACTGACATGAAAGAATTGGAGAATGCAGTGAAAAATATATCATCTGATGGGTTAAAATGGGGTGCAAGTATGTTTTTAGCTTTTTTATCTACTGGGAATTTTTCATGTAAAAGATTTTAAGTCCTTGTATATGATAAAAACTGCAAAATCTCTTAATTAAAATTATATTTATACATAGCATTTTCAGAATATTTTAAAATTTTATAATTAAAACATATAACGTTCATTTATTACTCTAAGAATTTGTTTACTATTTGTATACAAAAATTAATTTTTTTATAGGTAAACTAGTACCTTTAGCTTATGGCATTAAGAAACTACAAATTGTAGCTATTGTTGAAGATGATAAAGTTAGTATTGATTGGCTACAAGAAGCTATTCAAGAAAATGAAGATTTGGTATGCTGAATTTGAATTTTATATGCATTATCAATGATAATTATATTTTAAATATATAAAAACTTTAATTCACTAAGTATACATTTTGATTACAGGAATGTTTTAGTAAAAATCTATTAAAATTTGAAGACAAGTTTTGTTTTCAAATTTTTGATAGAAGCTGGGCCTTTACTACTAATGAAAAATAGTTATATGTTTTAAATGTACTTTCTAATGCTCTTAAATAACTTTAAATGCCCTATCAACTCCAAAGTTCAAAGGATTGATATCGATGACTTTCAGCAAAGTGAATATTGATTACAAATGAAAGGACTTGTAAAATATTTCCTATATTTATTTATTCAGTGTATGTTTATCAATTTTTTGGTTAACCTAAATTTTGTAGATATGCCTTATGTAAACATAAGATCTTTAAAACTTGAATATATACATTTCAGTGACTTGCTAATTTATGAGATTATTGCAAAGAAATATATTTTGCATGTATATATGGAAATCTTTTACATAAATTGTATATTGCATTTTAATCTTGTAATTAACTATGTCAAATATACAGTAAAATTGAATACCTATTGTTCAAGATCAGGGGTCGGCAACCTGTTTGTCCTTAAGGGGGCAACACTAAATTGGAAAATCACCGATTGCTCATATTTTACAGATAATCAACAGGTATAAATAGGCATTAAAAAAACAGATTTTTTATAACTTTATTTTTTTTTATGTCATACATATAATTCAGTGTGAAACTTGGGTGTCCATATTTTCAGCTAATTTCTTATAATCGGGGATAAATTTAGAGTTTCCGGTCCTTAAACATTTATCTAAATGTGAGTCATTAAGCTTTGTTCGGTATTTTAATTTCAAATATTTCATGTTGCCGAAAACCGATTGTTTTTGCGCATAACATTTCCTGATGTATGAGGCAATGGTAAGAAATAAATTTCCGGAATAAATAATCCTGTCTACCTATATAAGGTAATAAATCCTCTTTTGCTATCAGTCGTCTCTGGTGCCCTGTCTGTTGTCATTGACGATAACTTTTGTACAGGTAATTTTACATCTGTTACATTTTAAAAATAGAAAAGATATCTTCTCCTCTGGTGCTTCCCTTCAATGGCTGAACTTTAAGGAATTCTTTTGTTGTAAAATCAAAAAATACCATTTTCACGCTAATTGCCAATTGTGATATATTTGTCACATCTGTCGATTCATCCATCTGTAGCAAAAAAAAAAAAAAAAATACAATTTTCCATATTATTTGCTAATTTTGCCTCCAAATTTTCTGCAATTCTTCTAGTAACAGTTCGTGCTGATAATTGCAATGTGTTTATAGCTGAAACTATTTCCTTTTTATTTTTAAATTCTTCAAAAAGTGAATCAGCAGCTTCTAACATAGCTTCTTTCACTAATTCTCCATCTGTAAATGGTTTTTTATTCATAGCTAGCAAATGCGATATTTTGTATGACGCGATCGTTGTTGCAGTGGTTTAGTAAAAAAAACTTTGCTTGTTAGTAATTGAAGATCTTAAAGAAATAATTTTTTTTCTTCTAATTTCAGAGTTCATCGGATAGTGATTATCAAAATTGGTATGAACGGTCTTAAAATGTCGTTCAATATTACTTTTCTTGGGCATCGCAACACTTATTACACAACAAAGAAATACACTTCCCTTTGTAATAAACGAAACAATATAGATGTTCCCATTCAATATAGACGAAGGGTTTTGAAAGAAAAGAATTATTTCAGATTACTTGGTAGTTTTAAATATATGGTCTACGCGTGGTCTATTCAAAATACGATCACACACTAACAAAAAAAAACGTGTGTGTTATTAGATACGGTCAAGGTTATACCAAACTGCTAATCTTTGCATAATCCTAAACTCAACTGACTACTTGTTGTATATCGCCGTTTACCAAGAGTAAGTAAATCACTCTGGCTATCATACATTTACATTACTCCAACAAAGGCGCATTAAAAATCGATAGGGGGCGCCGCATTGCCTACCCCTGCTCAAGATCAATTAATAATATAGTCATAGTATAATTAATTCCTTACATTTTCTGCAAAAGGGGTGTAAAAATACAACTGTCATATTGGTGTCACTTCTGAGACCTGGGAGCTTATTTTCTGTTGGAAATTTTTATTTTAAAGTTTTTCTTAAGACAAATTTTTTAAATCTTACATTTATAGCAGTTTGTTTGAATTCCAAATATTGGTACTCTGAAATTTCATTAGTAGCAGTAACAAATCAATATACTTTGGTGACTTAACTGTAGTGCAAAATTACTTATGGTCAGTAATTAGGTGCTATTATGACTTAATATGATGCAAAATATTTTAAAATTTACTAATTTGTGCTTTATTATTTTTTAGTAACTTTCCCAACACTTAGGAGACTGAAAAAATTTTGCATAATTTTTATTTTATCATTGAATTTAAATATTAAGCTTATAAACAACAAATTATCTGCATTAAATTTAATTCATAATACTGATTTCTGGGATAAATTGGCACTGGTTATTATAAACGTTCCCACAGTGAGTGGTGAATAAGTTGTTATAGTAAAGCATTTCACATTTATATATCAAAACAAAATTTTCCACTCATTTAAAACTCCCTTATTTCTGTTTCTCTTCCAATTGAAATCATATTCCATTGTAATTTGAAATCAAACACAAAAATGTTAATTTTTATTTAAAGTGTTCTCAACTTTTGACTCGGGTTTAATGTGATGGGAAGAAAATTTTTGGAACTTAGGATAAAATATTCAAACTTCATGAGGGCATACGATGTATTTTCTTATGACTTATTTTGTATTGTTTTATAATACACATTTTTTTATTGGTATCCAGTTAAGAGCTCTTAGAAACTTCGAAAATTGGGTTTGCTGAAGCTTCTTCAAATGCATTGAATATTTATAAGTATAACCTTGGGAGTAGTGTCCTATCATACCAAAAATATTGAATATCATTTATTGTAATTATATATTTTAGCAGGTAAAAGGTTGAGTAAAATTAGCCTTTTAAAAATATATTCAAAGGAGAGGTTTTTTTATACTGTTAAATGACAGTTAAAGCAAGCTAATTTTGAATTATCTGACCATTGATGAGAATTTTACTGGCTCTTAATTTTGTTTTCTTAAGTGAGATTATTCAAAATGGCATTAGTAGGGGATGCTTAAAATGAAATTTGACTCTCTCACACACAGATATGCTTGTATATAGGGTGCATTGTAAGTACTTTGTGGGTCTTTATCTTTCAAATCATTGTACAGAGACTTAATTTCTATTGCAAAAAATATTTCAAATAAAGAAAACTTTTATGCTTTTTTGATTTATATGTGTGTATCTAGTACAATAAATATGTATAAATGCATTTTGTTGGAAGGTTCAACAACACCCAGAGTTGAAAAATGGAAATTTGTAAATTCTGATCAGTCTGCTTTGGTGATACATTTCATCCAGGGAGTATGTAACTACCCTGGATGACTACTTACTCCCTTTAGTGTTTTATCTCCCCATTTTATACATTTTACATAGCTTTATTAACACTGGCAGGTTTATTAATGCAGGCACACCAATTTTTATGCATCATGTACAAGAGGTTTCATGCTTTTTTAATAATTTTGGAATGTGTTTCTTTTAATAGAGGTAAAAATATTGGTAATTTAAGAAACTAATAAAGAAAAATATTTAAACTAATATTCCATAATACTTGCATACTTTGTAGTATTCTTTTTCCTATTCTCTTTGTGAGAGAAGGAGGATACAATGGTGGAAGTATGATCTTGTTCTCCTTTAGTTACTGTGCAAAAATCAGCACTTTCATTTTAACTATTGTGATTGTTTTGTTAATGGGCAAAGTTGGCTCTGAGAGGCTTTTTGATGAAAGTAAGTATTTTGCCTTCATCATTGCTTGCATTGTTGATTTTATTTTGTGATGAATAGTTAATAGGGTACCTAACAAATTGTTTTTCCAATCATTTGAAAATTGTCTTGAATTTTTAAATACCAAAGCTATGTCTAAAGGAGCTATGTTTGCTCATCACAGTTTAAAACTGATTTCAGCATCTTGTACATTAAGTTTTGATATTTCTCATGTTGAAGTTCTAAAACATGCACAAAAAGCAAAATTTTCAGAAAACACTTCTAAATAAGTATATTATTTTAAAAATGATACCCTAGAAGTTACCAGGTCAGCTCTTTTTGATAAAGCACAATGTATCAGCACTAATTGTCTGCTTTTTAGGAAAATGTGCAATTGCAGTGTTATGGGTGTGCTGAAACTGAAACTTCTGCAATTACTAAGGAATTAGCATCAGATTAAAAAAAAAAAAAAAGCATATGTTAAATTGTTACAAACTTTACTATTTTCTTCATGTGATGATAGTAATTACGGAGATTCAAAATTGTGTGCAATTGCTGTTAATCTTCCAATCCCATTCACAGGTTCATTCAAAAGTGCTTATTGTCATTTCCAAGTTTAACAATTGATGCAACAGAGGAACATACTTTAATTTTCAATTTTACAATTAGAATTATACAATTTCAATTTTGAATTTGAACAGTTAGAAATATTTTTTGTGAGCATTGTATTGCATTTTGTTTTAAAGTAGTAATAATGCAAGAAGCGCAAAAAAAAAAAGGTGTGAAGCCTATTTAAGATACTTATTGGCCACTCTTATTTAATAAATCTTGCCTTTCTAAAAGGTACTGCAATTTTGATAATTGAAATTGATGACTTTTAATTTGTAGTTATTATTTAATTCAAAGATCCAAAAGAAAGGAATGTCTAAAAAAATCAAGAAAAGATACTCAAATCTTTAGTCATGTTTGTGCATGTCCCCACAAAAAAATCCTCAAAAGCTCATTGATCAAAGGGATCCTTTTACATTTTATGATATAGTTGAAGTGAAAAATAGCTAGATAATCTGTAAATCAGGCATCGTTCATCATTCCAAAAATTAAATAAAATTTCTGAATTAGTAGTACAATTCATCAAAGTTTAAAAAGTAAAAAGATGTGGAATAGAGTCAGAAAAAAATGCTAGGAAATGTTTTGAAATAAATGTTAAATTAGAACTTCAATTATTACCGGAAAAGAGTGACTTTATATTTTATCTCCTATAAATTAAGCTTAAGTCTTCTTGCTACAAAATGTAAAGATTTGAAAAGTATATCTCAATCTTTTACTGCATTCAACTATTTTGGGTGATGGGTGAAAATTCTTCTTAAATATATATTTCATAAAATTTCTAGTGTTAAATTAGCCAACTCGTATCAAATTAGTTGAAATCTAATTAGTCATATTCAATATAATGAAGATAGCCAGTAAAAAAGTTTGATTAAGCTCCTTTTATCTATACTATTGTATAAAAAAAAAAAATTACATGAACAACATTCTGTGTGTAAACGTTCTGAAAATTAGATTGTAGAAAATATTGATAGTTGTTTGCTAGATGTCTTTTCTCGCCATTTATTCTGAATATTCTCGGTTAGCCAGAAACATGCTTCTTCTCAAATTTTATTATTTTTGGCATTTACTGCATTTCCTGGATTCATTTCTTAACTACTAGTTCCACTTTTCATCATTGCAATTTGCTTCTTTTTGTTTTAAAAGCTTGTTTGTTGAATTTCAAATTGTTTTTATGTTCTGAAGTATAAAACAATTTGAAAAAAATAGGAAAGGTATCAGAATTCAATTAAGATATGAATTCTAATACCTTCCCCACTATTCTTTACTATGATTGAAATTTGTCACAAAATCAACATTCTGACTGAATTGCCATATTCTTAGTAATTGCAAAACATGATCAGTATGCAAATGACAATTTTGAATAGCTCATGATCCAAATTTTATCGATTAAGTATCTCAATAAATGATGTCTGTAGTTTATATGGAGTAATAATAAGAAAGTATACTCCAAAAGATTATTGCAAAATAATTATCGCTGATAGTGAAGGCCAATGGAAATAATTAGAAGCTGTGCTAGTGTCTGCTAAAAGTTTTCTCTATTCTTGACCTTTGAGTGATCAAACTATCAATGTAGTGAATTAGCTTAGGAAAGCTGAAAATACTTTCTTTGTCATCCTCGTTTAAGGATGTCATTGGAATTTGTTTCTGCTTTCAAGCCTGAAATATATTAACATGTACTTTAGCCAATCCACACTTGATATTAGCTGACTATGAATATGTATGGCAAATGGATGAAAGAGCACATCCTTATGTCATACCACAGCAAAAATTTCTACCACTGGTTAATAGCCTCTGATTTGAGTGAACAAATAATGATTGGTGATATTTCAAATTTTTTGTCAAATATTTTATAGCCTGATGAAGTAGTATTCTAGTCCACCATCATAGTGAATCAACACAGTGTCCACTACTTGGCTCAGGAAAATCTATCACGGAAGAAATGCACCTTTGTTAGGTCCATTTTTTTCATGAATGGTCATTAATAGGACAAAGATATGTCAATTATTAAAATATTGTGCCAAGAGTTTATATGGGATATTCCCCTTTCTTTACTGCCTCAATTGTGGTTTCTTCATAATGGGGCCTCTCTTCATAAAGTTCCTAAAGTAAAACATTTTCTCTAAGAATATTTTGGGTAACTTATAATAAGTTATGGTGCCACTATTGAATGGTTCCCAGATCACCTGACCATAGCTCTATAGAATTTTTGCCTGGGATTATATTAAAGAAAGTTTATCTGCCACAAGTTATTAGACTTGTGCAGATGCATGCAAAAATGTTACACCTTCTATTCTTGTGAACATGCATGAGTGCTCACATTTTATGTATGATGTATTTTCTTTTCTTACTAAAGTGCATTAATTTTGGAGTTTTTAGAGTATTCATTTCGTAATTTATCTTTTTTGCATAAACAACCAAATGTTGTGCGATTTTATATTTCGTAATTTTTGTTTTTTATTAAAAATTTGGTTATAAATTACATTTTCTATGTTTCTAAGTCCAACTGCTATAACTTCTAGCATAACGTGTGGGTATTGTTAGACATTGTGTATAGATCGGAAACAGTTTTTCTCCCATGGTATTTTCCAAGGATTTTACTCCATACTAATTAGTTTTGTAACAGTCTCCTTAAGGAGGACAGAAAAAAATCCCTAATTTTGAAATTATTTTACTCATTTTTTGTCTTAGAGAAATGAAGTTTTTTGTTGGATTTGTTAGAAAAAGTGTAAACATTTTCTAAATACAAAATGTTTTGAAAAATAGAATCCTAGGGACCATATGAAAATTTAGGTTTTTGAATTTTTAAATCTGAAAATGACGTAGCACACGAAAGTTCCCTTTTTAGGAAATATTTTTGTCTCTGACCAATGGTTTAAGAAGTAAAGGTCCACATACAAAGAGTACTATGCATCTTGTATATGAATGTACATGTACGTGGTTATTAAAATAATGGAATATATAACTAAAATTTTAGGTATACATTTAGAGTTTTTAAATTCTTAGAGGAAATTTTAAGAACTATTTAAAATTTTAGTGGGTATTTATACATAGCATTTCTTAATAAATGATGAAAATTATTTTGTTTATGAGCATCGTCGATTGTTTTTTGATTTCAAGTAAGAATGAAGAAAATTTCAACAATTTGAAAATTGACATTTTATAGCGTATAACTTATTCATAGTTATTTTATTATGCTATGGAACAAAATTTTCATTTTTTATAACCTGGTACACAATCAGCATTAATTTCTGAACAATTAATTTAAAGAATTTCTTTAGAAGTTTCACTTATCTTACAATGCAATTTAAATTTAATTTTTACAGTGATTAATTTCTTTAAGATTTATAAGTTAAATTTTTACATGCAAATTTTTTAATATGTAAACATTCATGTTTTAATGTGTATGTGTGTTCTTTTCGTAATGAATGGCAGTGGAATTCTGTTTTAAGTAATAGAGCCTTTTAGGACATCCTATTTTCATTGATATCAAATAAGTGATTAGTCTTTCTAAGTTTTTGCTTCTTTGCCTTTGAATTGTTTCTCAATATAATTATATTTATTTCCTTTTAAAGCTTATCTAATTTTGAATTATTTTTTCAGGTACAAAGTGTTGACATCGCTGCCTTCAACAAATTGTGATTTGATTAAATGCCTGTAAATTCAATGAAAGTCATTAAAAAATTTTCTTAAATATTTCATATTTTGTTGTGGTTTTTTCTATTTTTTACTTTGTGGAATTTTTTACATCACTTGAATGTTTTTCAGAGATCTTTAACTATGTACATAAAAGCAAAAGTTTGCAGTTGAATTATTTATTTCATTAAACTAGATGTTTTGAAAATCTTATTGCTCTTAAGAATTAAAAAGTCAATTTAGTATTCTGTAATGTATTTTGTACTTATTTTTCAGAAATAAGTATCTGCCTAGATTTTTTGTGTGTAGTTGGCATTTTCCTTATTTCTTGGAGTGTCCAAGATTTATTTGAATCGAATAGTTTTCACTAGGTGGTGCTGCATTAAAATTAATTTTGAGTACAAAAATTCAAATTCCTATTTACCAAATAAAACATCTTTTGCATTAACAATTCTTACAAAGAAAAAAA
>JAPDSC010044089.1:79510-93997 GCA_026290005.1 Latrodectus geometricus
TGTAGTGCATTGCCAAATAGTATAAATTTTTATAAGAAAAATGTTAATGATAGTATTAGTAGTAAGGTAGAGAATAAGAGTTCAAATAATGCTTCCTTATTTGTAAATAATAATGCTGAAACTGTAAATATTGATTTAAATTCTGTTGTGTCTAATAGTATAACTAATTTCGATAGTAAGGTAGATGCAATTAGTTGTGTAAATAAAATAGAAAATGTTAACGAACGTAATGTAAATAATTCTGATAAAAATATAAATGATAGTAACGTAAATGATAAAAATAGTATTGTAAACGATAATGAAAACATTATCAGTAATCCTGAAAATATTAATGTTAATAATGATGTAAAACTAACAACTGCAGCTAGTAGTATTATAAAAAATGTTGATCATAGTACACCTAGTACTAGTAAAGGCGTAATTATTGACAATAGTGACATTTTTAAAGTACCAAAACAACCCCCTATGCACGAGGGAGCGGCTAGGCCTAACACGACCACATGCGATAGGGAAAGGCTTAATGACAACTCACGCGCTACTAGAGCATCCAAAAGAGCGAGACCCCACTTATATGTGATTTCGGATACAGAAACGGATAATGATATAGGTTTATCGAAACAAAAAAATAGGAAAAAGAAATTTAACAAAAAAATTAAAAAATCAGACATCTCAAATAATGAAATATCAGACATAAACACTGATAACAGGTAAAATTCTGATAATCGTAGACCTTATTAGCAACCATACTTAAAAATATTCCATTAATCTTTTTTAGTCTATATTTTATTGATAATCTGGTACAAATAATTTGCTCAGTGTCAATGTTTAAACTGTCCAGTAGTAACTATTCAAGTGCGAATTCATAGATTGCTTTCTGAGAACAATTTTTAAGTCTTTTTTTTAGAATTAAAATGGACTAATTTTATATTTAATCAATTTGAAAGGTTATTTCTTTATCAGACTAATTTTAATATGTTATAAAAAGTATTAAAAATTTAAAACTTGCTATTTCATTGTTGGGATTTGTTATGTCTATAAGTCCATGTGTTGTTTATTTTTTAACTATCAAATGAGAATCTAATGGTGATAAGAAAATTATTTTGCTTTATTGCTTTACAAGTGTTGAATTTTTTTAACAGTAGCTCTTTTAAACTAATTTATATCTTTAAAATAAAATTTAAGTTGTTGAAATAATCATTAAACCTTAACATATAAAGTTTTGTTTCTGATAATCTTGATCTTTCTAGATTATCTTATAAAATATTAATTTATTTTTTTAATAATAGATGCAGTCTGTTTTCATATGCCTCAAGTTACAAAAGCAGAGATGGCTAAGAGCATATTGAATTGGCTGCGGCATGCTGAAGAAAGGGCGGAGAATTAGAAAAAAATAATGATTGTGTAAATAATAATGATTTTAATAATAATAATGATTGTGAATAAAAATTGAGTGTGTATATAGAATTCTGTGAAATTAACAATCTAAAAACTATATTTTGTTCCAAATTATATTTCATTTAATTTCTTAAATTCATTTGATTTATACTTAAAACTGTGCAATTTTGAATCACTCTTTAAATAAAAAAAGAATTTTGAATATTTCAAAGAAAACAAAATATAATTATGGTTATATAAATGCCAATTAATGTAATCTTTGTACTTCTGAAATATCTTAGATCCATTTGATTAAAACACAAATTTGTTTTCTAAGAATTTCATAAAATATAGGAAAATTTGTTAACTTAATAAATATTAATATATTTTGATAATAAATCATAATGATGCTATTAAAATAGTCGCATGGAAACATTTCAGAAATTGGCTATTTTCTTATATGAGAGAAATAAAAATTAGATAATTATTAATTAGAACTTAATTTAATTGTGCCAATTGAAATTGTGGATTCTCTGTTATTTAAATGATTGTTGTAGATTAAATTAGTTAATTTTAATGTGCATTTGTGTGTGTAAATAAAATGTTTTGGTATATATATACCAGTGTTATATATATATATATATATATATATATATATATATATATATATATATATATATATATATATTTTTCTTTTTTGAAATTCAATCATTTAAAAATTCTACCTGTGTTACAAACAAATGCAAATATTTTAATCTATATTACAATATATATGCTTATATTAAAATTGATATATTTGTATTTATTTCTTCTATGAAATTTTAATCGCTTAGCAGTTCCCTCTGTTTCACACAAGCATAAATTCAAATATTATAATCTATATTAATATATTTGCTAATATTGTAATGCATTTACTTATATTAAAACCTGTATATTTCTTATATTTAAAAAAATGCTACATTGTTTAAAAGTATGATATACTTCTAAACAATGTACCTTTTTTTTAGATATCTTTCATTTTAAAAATTTAGCATTTAGATATACCCCAAAAGAATTCCTTTGTCAGAAGTACTAATATTTCCTTCGAATGAAATTTTCGGTTAATACCTTGACAATTTATTTGCATTTATTTTTTAGAACAGTAGTAATTTATATTCATAATAATGTTGCAAAAAAGATTAAAGACAGGAAAAATAATTATTTTTCATTTCTTTATTTTTTTGCGAAATGGTATCAGTCACTACTTACAGAAAAAAATAACAGTGAAAAAAGCTTTATGAATAATAATGAAGTTATAAACAGAAATACACATAATTATTAGTAAATAAAGTATGTAAACTTTAATAACATACAAAAAGTTTACTGAATTATTGCAGAAAAAAATAACAGTGAAAAAAGTTTACTGAATAATAATAAAGTTATAAACAAAAATACACAATTATTAGTAAATAAAGTATGTAAACTTTAATAACATACAAAAAGTTTACTGAATTATTGCAGAAAAAAATAACAGTGAAAAAACTTAATGAATAATAATGAAGTTATAAACAAAAATACATATAATTATATTAGTAAATAAAGTATGTAAACTTTAATAACATACAAAAAGTTTACTGAATTATTGCTTAAAAACAATGATAGTGCACATTTAATACTAAAATTTAAAAACACGCTAAATATGGCTGTTATATGAATGTCCAAATATGTGCCAAATCACGGCCAATATGTGCCAAATCACGTCCAATATGTACCAGATCACGGTCAATATGTGCCAAATCACGTCCGTCTCGGAGGTCTATGGGACGACCTACGTACGTGTTACTTCCGGACATTGGTACGTGCGGAGAATGTCCGTAAGACGTCGCTGCACCCCTACCGGACGTCCTCTTAAGTCCAGGTGGACGTAAGAGGACGTTCTCCGAACATCCTGAGGACCACTGTTTGCTATCTGGGAGTATGCAAAAAAACAGTTGAGTATTAAACCAACTAAACCAATCATCAGTTTGAAGTAATAAAAGTAAGTGAGTTTTCTATATTTAGAATATCTAAATTATTTAATAATATATATTTATAAATTCTATACTATCCTAATCTTCTTTAGTGTCTACTTCCCCAGGTTACACTCCGAGGATAGCCTACAATTTATTTTATGCACAGAACTCTATGAATATGCAGAATAGGTTCAGAGGCGTTTTTTTCCCATAAGGAAGATAGGCTGAGCCAAGAAACGGTTTCTCTTTCAATTCCTTCTATGTTGAGTCTTATTTTACCACAGTAAGATAGCTAGGAATGAATTATTTAATTGAGAATTAAAACTTCAATGTCATTATGTAGAAGAATACAGATTCTAGTATTGTTATTAAAATAAAATTTATACCTTGTCTTAGTTCCTTTAAGGCCAATAATTCTGCTTTTGTTAAACCAAGGTTAATGAATGATGGCCAGATGTATACCCCTTAAGACTAGGATTTCCTGCTTAGATTGATGCTCCCACTCCTAATGAGATGGATGTTGGCCTGTAAAACATTCACAGCCATCATTCTTAGTAGGTTTGTTAAGAACTTTAGCCTGATCTTGGTGAAGTCCGATGTAAAATTTATATCCTCTTCTACCAAGTGTAGGGCGCAGCTTGTTCTTTTTGGACCTTGCACCACAAAACCCAACCAATCAATCTACCAAGTAAAGCTGTGTCAATTTTAGGCACATTAAGGTTGATAGTTTGTCCTGATGCGTCATTCTTCAAATGAAGGATGTGCCATTCACCCGATGTGAGTCCACCACTCTGTGTCTCGATTTTGTTTAATACTTTTTTAGGATTCATATATTGTCCAACAAATCCTTGATAGTTTAACAATAATTTTGTTGGTTTTGACTAGTTTCCTTGCTTCGCCCATCTATAACTGCTGCCCCTACTATCGTTTGATACCACTTACAGTCTGTTCTAGGGATTTAGAGCTCACAAGATCTGCACAATTGATAAGAGCCCTATTTTCTAATTTACAAGCAATGAAACTGGGGATGTGACCCTTGTTATTATCAATTTTATAGATTATAAATAGTTCCAAGTCAAAAGGTTGTTTCTCCAATAGTCACTTCTCAGGAAGTCCATTCACAAGCACAGCCGTCTTGACCGGCCTCCTCTTGTAAGTTTTACATTCAAGCCTATCTTGATATAGATTCTTCTAGGCCATATATTGTTCCCTCGATTGGAATTGTTTTTTCTCCCCTTTTTCCTTGGGGATTTCAAACCAAGTGCCTTTGGTGGGTTTCAACTCTTGGGTCACCTCTCTTTTCTGCGTCCATTAGTTAATTTTGATACTATCTAGAGAGACAGTCGTGTTATTAATAATTTGCTGTACTCCAGACGGGGAAAGACTGTAGTTCATTTCTACTTCTAATAATGAAGGAGCCATTTCTATTTCTTCAGTTGATTTGCTCTGGGTTTCCTTAATTCGTGTCTACCTCACAAGTTTTATCACATGACAAGTGATTTTTAGTTTTTTGTATTTTATCATCCATAATACTAGGAATATAGCTTTTAGGAAGTAAGAAGGTTCACCCAACATTGTCTGAGTTACTGGATATAGCAAAATATTCTAGCAGTTCACCAGGCTGCTAGAGACTCCATTAAGACACTATAATAACGGTGCCATTCAACTTAGGTACAAGTAGCATAACACCAAGATTAAGAGAGTTGATTCTTGGCTTCACGTGAAGCTGTCTTTAAAGAAAAAGTCATTTGCCTATCCACGACGTACCGACGGACCTGATAGCCCCTTAATAAACAGGATCATATAGTGTTTACAAATTTTATATAATGTTGAATTTAACTAATCATTTTCTGACATTACATATGTATTTTCTCCAGATTCGAACCAAAAAATGAATGTAGAAATAAGTGTTGTCTTTGTATTTAAAAAAAATTATTCATTAATCAGAAAATTATCAATCCATTTAAATATAAATTTATTCACATAAATTCAAATATGTAAGTACCACTGATTTTATACACATGATTAATTAACAAAGTGGTATTCATACTTTAAACTACCTAATGAAAATAATAAAAATTACGACTTATAAAAAATAACTGGCTAGAAAAATAGTTGATCAAAACATCGACTTATACAAGACAAATGATTTATAACGGGCTACTCTTACGATTTTTTGAATGACGTTTCTTTCCGGATCCATTTTTATAATTTATTTCCACGTTATAGAAGTGTGTTTCGTCTTTTCCAATCTAAGAGACTTAGGATTTCATTTATTCAAAACTTGCGATCTGACAGTTTAGAAGATTTAGTAGATCCTAAACCAGAATTGAATATTGAGCAGCGTGTGCTATGTAGTGTTAAGGTGTGTAAAAAACCGAGTTTATTCCCAAGGGAATTTTCAAAGCTCTCTGTAATTTTCAAAGTTATCAGAAACTTTGAAAATCTTCAGATGGTGTGATAAATTGTTAAGTTTTTTCATCAACAGTTGATTATGAAAATAAAAAAAAAATTGCTACATTTATTAATTATGAACCCATTGAAAAAATTGTTTTCTGAGATTTTAGAAGAAATACATTACATTTATTAAACATATTATATTATTAATTTTCAAAAATTTTTAAGGCATATAATACAATTTCAATTAATAAATTTAGCAAAATAATTTTCCAAAAAAAGAGAGAAAGCAATTTAGATTTATAGAACAATTTATAGATTAACTTTAAAAATTAATGTCAGAGAAAATAATTTTTTTTCCTAAGCATTAGATTACAACATTTATTCTGATATTCCCTATCAGGAATGTCAGTTAGATATCACCAAGAATATATCTTAGTGTTTTTTTTTTTTATTAAATACTTATTCATTGCTGTAGTTATTTTTATTAGTATTTTTCTTACCCATGGCTCGAAACATTTAACTTTCATTTTAGATAACAGAACCAACACTTTTTTTGTATCACAATTACATAACTTACTTCACTTCGCTTCATTATGTAAGTCAAAGCATTCCATTAAAGGAAATATGAGTGATTGAGTCATTTTCTCAAAATTCCCAATACTTCCCGAAATCCCGGTTTGTTTCGAAAATTCCAGAGTAAATTCCTGTGCTTCAAAATTCCCGAGAATTTTACATTTCCATTTTCATGACCTGTGGACCTCCTTTTTTAAACTGGGAAAATCTGCTGCTTTTATGAAAATCAAACTAATATTGAGGCTCTTTTAAAAAAGTTCTAGTTTTTTTTTTTTTTTTTTTTTTTTTTTTTTTTTAAAGAGCATAATAAATAAGAAATTATTGCAATTCATAGGAGTAATTTCTTCTTTTCCTACATTGGGTTTTTCTCATATACGGTACCTCTATTTAAAAGCATTTTGTACTATGTATACCTAATGATTTATAGACAGTACGCTTTTTTTGAGTTGTGTGTTTAAATTTGCATTTTCCTCCACATTTTACTATATTTCATAAAAATAAAATGTATTAAATATCTCACTAAAAAGCAGAATTGTAAAATTTATATTCGAATATTTATAAGAATTAGAATAGTTTTATAATTTACTCAGAGTATTTTTTTACACACATAATAAAATTGATGAAAATAAAATATTAAATGTTTTATTTATATGCCGAAATTTTGAATACACGTAAAATATTTTTACTTTATTTTATAGTGAATTTAATTGCTTGCGATAAATAAGTATTGTAATTTTTTTTGTCATCTTTTATGAAATAATAATAAATAATTTTAGAAATATAACAGCTTTATTAGGAAAATATTTTCTGAATCACGGAGCTCTTTAGTTTTTATTTATAAAATTTTTCCTAAACGAAATAAAATTTTACATTTTTAATTAAATAAATGGCAATATTTATTAAATTTGAAATATATTTAAAAATTTAATGTATTTCAATATTTAAAAATTCACGGAAATCTTAATCACATTTACAGATAGATTAATATAGTTTACAATATATAATTAAGAATAAAAATTATCTCATACATGTTTTTTAATTATATATATAATTTTTTAAAATTAATGAATTCAATAGTTACTGGCATATCAATTATATATGTTTGCAAGTCCCCGTTAATAATAATAATAAAAACTATCCAAAGTTTATTTGAATCAAAAGCTAATAGAACCAAAACGCAATCTAAGCGAAATACATTTATTGTTTTATTAATTATTTAAAATTATTTTAAAAGTGATAAGTTAATTATCACTTTTAAAATATTACTATACTAGGTATTATTTCAAAAGAGATAAATTAAAGGAATATTAATAAACACGAAACATATGTTGGGATAACTTTAATTATTTTCGCATAAAGAATAATGGAAGTAAAAATCAAATGCTTTTTTTACAGTAAGCTTGTACAGTAGGCAAAAATATTTTTTTCCATTTTTGATTGGATTAAGCGCAATTATATAAGCTCTTTAGTGAATTTACTTTTATAATTCAAAATCCTTAAAGGAAAACTTACTAAATTCAAAATATGTAAAATAAGGATCATTCATTTTTATAAAAAAAAATGAAGTAGGAAATTTTCAAATGTTAAAGATAAACAAACATAACAGCTTGTTTCTACGGTGTGTTGTAACAACCATACGATATTTTTGACGGCGGAAAGCCATGAGTCAGCTTTTTTTGTCTAGGACCCTTAGACAAATATTCCACGAAAAAAATTTATTCATAGAAACAAAAATAAAAACAATTCAATTTTCTGTTTAAGAAACCAATACTTTTTCTCATTTTTGTTCAGTTTACTCCAGTAGATTTAAAACTTTTAGCATTAAATCTAACATTGAATTTCCTATTTTCTCAAGGTGGTCGAAGAATTTGATTGCTATGACAAGAAATCTATATCAAACAGCTGCCGCAAGTGAGACGAGAGTGATTGGATTATTATTCTAGCTGTAATTATTGATTTAAAATAAAATTATCACTGGAGATATTTCAAACATATTACTGGAGAGAAATTATCAGCTAAGTGAAAACAATAACAACAGAATAAAAGGTGTTTCTCTGAAATGTTTACAAATTCAGGGTCCAGATCTAGAGGGGAAAAAAACAAACTAAAATGCTTGTCTCACGATGTTAGGACGATAATATAAATCTATTGCTGCATACATTGGGACAAAAAATTGATAACTGTTTGACAGCATACATAAATATACTATAAACCTGTGCAGTATTCAAAGTCATCGAGATGATAGGGTGATCAAGAGAAGGAAATGCTTATACAAATTTACTTCTTGTGTGGTAAAGATAATAGTAGAGAGCAAGAAAACAGGTACTTCAGTGTGATAAGGAAAAAGTATGTTTGATTTCATAAATGAAGAGTATGAAGTCAATCATTTGATTTCTAGAAGCACAGGTGGCAATGTCTAACACAGAGGATCAAGGAGGTATTCACATCACATATTTCTGCAAGGATTCGTAATAATTCTATGAACAATATAAACCATTAGTGCCTGTATAGACACAAGAATCTTACAGCATAGATCATCAATGTTGCAGCAGACTTCGTCATCAAGCCGGTATCTCTGTGGGAGACCAACTGTCGTTCATGAACCTGAGGTTTAAATAAATCATATCTCTAAGGCTGCTGTGACCTTGTTGGTTAGGGCGTCGTTCTCGTTATCAAAAGGTTGTGAGTTCGAATCCCGGCTTAGCCGAAGTTCCGTCATGTTCACTAATGGCGACTGAGACACATTAAATCCGTCGGGTCGTAATGCCCTCCATGTTCCCATTACAAATTAATACTTCTGGGGGTGGTTGGAGCCAGGCTTTGGGTCTTCACTGGTTTCAATCTCTTAATTGGAAGATTCAGGTGGTGCTGCCATCTATGAGCCAAAAGTCGTACTTCCACCTTCGTATGAGGGTGCTCTATTAAAAAACGGAAGAACCTCCCTCTCTGACTTCATTCGCTTAGCATAAGTGACGGGCGGGCTTGGTGTTGCCAAGTGTCATTAACAACAACAACATTGTTTTTCTTCGTGTCTAATTTCTCATTATCAAATTAATGATTTTGTACATATCATCTCATTCGACATCACGATTTCATAATCTTCGATTTTCACTAAATATTTACAATAAAATGTACCATGGTGTTTTACCTTATAGATGCTTACTATCACTTCTGATTTTATCGCTTCTTCAAAAAGTATAATTTAAAATGTTTTCCTATTTAATTTAAAATAAAAAATGTCGAGAAAATATACGATTAAAACAAGTTCAGAGATGTTTTAAAATATTTAAATTAGTCAATAAAACAATAAATTTACTAAAAATAATCATTATCAGTTAAATTTTTACTTTCATCAGCTGAGCTGCCAGCTAAATGGTTAGCGCTCTGGACTTTGGTTTAACATTTTGTTGATTTGAATCTCACCTGGGGCATGAATATTTGTTATGGTTCGGTATCCACTTTAAACTGTAGGTCCAGTCTGATTAGCCATCGTATGCAAAAAATGAATGTTGAGTGAAAAGCAAACCAAACAAATTAAACTTAAATTCATCATTAATATCTTAAAATTCAAATACAAATAACTATTACTAATAAAATAACTATTACTTAACTTCTAATTAAAAATATGATGTAATAATTATTAACTAAACTCATAAAAACTTTCGATATTACTTTAGAATGTTGAGGGGCTATATAGTACGAGTATGGAAGTTTTCTAAGATTATGACAAGATCATAAATTTGCAAAATTGCCAAAAAAGGTCAGCTCAATTGTTACAAAAACAATATGGACTATCTGTTTGAAAACATTGCTAATAAAACATTAGTAAACTTTTAAAGTTATTCCTTAAAAATTATTCAAAGCATATTCCTGAATTGAAATACTGTTAGATTCGATGTTTAACTGACAAACCGAAAAAAAAAAGTCATCAGAAAATAAAATACAAAAACATTTGAGAGCAAATATTGAGAATCAAAAATATATATACTGCATCTGATAATTTAAGACAGTTTTTATGTTTGTTGCATAAGCTGATAAGTCTTTGCTCTTAGAAATAATAATTTACAGTTAAGACTGCTTTAATTTGTATTGAAAATTATGTTTAGAGTCGTAAATATTGGATAATTGCAAAAAAATGTATTGGTTATTTCATAAGATGAAAATTGCCCTTATATGAATAAATGAATCGCCCTTATAAATTATGCTTAAGGCAGAAAAATTAACGAGAATGCACTACCTGCCCAAGAAAATATAATTGCCATGGTTATGAATTGTAAGAGTATTCTGTTTGAACTATAAAGAGAAAACCGAAATTATAGTAAGAGTAAATGTCCATAGTAATTAAAATGACTCAGAATATTTGACAAAGAAAAAATATTTAAGATAATCATAAAAAGGATTTTAGTTTATGTGAAATGAAATATTTAATTTAGTCTCCAATAAATGAATATGAAATCGCATTTTTTATTATTTAAATATTGTAATTAAAAGAGAATTATAATATTCAAATATTATAATTAAAAGAGTACTCTCATCTCAATACAATATCATTATATTCAAATTAACAGCATTATAATTTACATTTATAAAATAAAATAAAGGAAAAAAGCTTTTTCTAAGAAAAATTTTAACATTTTTTATAATTTGAAGCGGTTCATTTCTAATAACTTAAGAAATTTTCAAAATGTTTCAATTAAATTTTGAAAATTTAGATTCTTACAGGTTTATACACATATAGCATTTTTAAAAAAATAATATCAAAACTTAAATAATGTAAATTTGAAATAATATTAACAGTGTATCATTGAAAATTTAGGGTACAATGGATTTTTGTCTCATTAGATAATTCGTTTTAGATACATATAATCAGGCAATAAAAGCTTTCATCCAGATCTTTTTTCTAATATGTATTTTTTTCAGAAGAATTACATAAAAATAAAAAAATTGAGATGCTGCAAATAAAACTAAAGTATATAAACTGCTCATAATACAGTCTGGCAATCAAATGGTTTGGTTTGGCTTCGAGTCCTATCTCGGGGATAGATGTTTGTAGAAATTCAGAATCCTCTTTAAACTGTAAGTCTCTCTCCTGTTCTGATTAGCCTTCTTGTACACACAAAAAGTGACCATTGAATGACAAACAAACCATATATTTATAATATAAAGCAAGAAAATTTTCAAAAAGTATTAGTAATACTAATTAAAACAATATTTTGAATTTAACTAAATTTTAGTGTTTAAGTAATTGAAAACTTAATATTATCCATTATAAAAATAGCAATTTGAAGCATGTAACTTGAAATTTAGTAATAATATATTGAAAGTTTTCAATTTTTAAAATATATTTGAAGTTCTATAGCAATTGCTGCCGCCCAGCCTGTCTAGTGGTTAGCGTACCTGACTACAGATGGGTGGTACCTGGGTTCGAATCCTGGCTCGGGCATGGACTTTTCTCTCTCTCTCTTTCTTGTCTTTGTCCTTTCTTTGTGTGTGAATTGATTGCCTACCCTATAAACGGGTACCTATGGCATGTTGTGTACTGAGAAAGTCGGACTCCACACCAAATATGATTCAGTTGGAAAAGTGGAGCAGCGCACCCCATATTGCCAGCCTGGCTGGCACACGACAACAACAACAAGATAGCTATTGTATACTTCTTTTGAATTTCACTGCACCATTCGGATACAAATAATTTTCCTGATCTTAGCTACTACCCCCTATGCGTACACATTGAGAACTTATTAAATGATATCTGTCAAAAATTAAAATATTGTAAGCAATAGGGACAGTTGTTGTACTCTGTTTTAGTATATAAAGGAATCAATCATTTTGTTGTTGTTAATGACACTTGGCAACGCCAAGCTCTCTCGTCAGAGAGGCTAGGTGAATGAAGTCAGAGAGGGAGCGTCATACGAAGGTGGAAGTACGACTTTTAGCTCATAGATGGCAGCACCACCTAAAAATTCCAATTTTTTAAAGATTGAAACCAGTGAAAACCCAAAGCCTGGCTCCAACCACCCCCAGCGGTATTAGTTGGTAATTGGAACATGGAGGCCATGCGACTCGATGGATTTAACGTGCCGCAGTCGCCATTATTGAACACGACGGATCTTCGGCTAAGCCAGGATTCAAACTCACCACCTTTTGGTAACGAGAATGATGCCCTAATCAACCAGGTCACCGCGGCCATCAATCATTTTAGAACAGAGAACAGTGTATGAACACGTATTAATCGCAACCAAGCACTATTACATAAAAAACTAACTTAATTCAAATGAAGTAAAATAATAATAGATCTCCTACTTGAAATAAAAATAAGTGTAATAAAAATGATCGATTCATCATTAGATTATATTAGTTTGGGGAAAAAGTAATCCATTATTTTTTCGGTAGACCTCTGTAGTGATCGATATCTCGTGAGGTATCTATCAAACAATTTCAGATTTATGCTCGTTGGAAAGGTGACATTTGACACTAAAATATTCTCTTGCGGTTTTTTGTTTGATTAATTAAGTTACGAGTACAAGGTTTTAAAAATAGAAGACAATAAACAGAAAATTCGATACATTTTCGTTTTTTTCTTGTAACGGCGAAAAAGATAGCCGGGTGGCTAAAATTGTGAAAGGTGTTTATCGTCCTATATAAGACTGTAACAACAAGTAACGTACTATTTTTGTTTCGTCGATTCCGTTCCGGTATTTTTGATGTTTGAGATGCACCTCGCATGTGGATACAGCATCGTCGAAAATGTCTATAAAATATCAAAAATGATCGAAGTTAACCGCATGTCAGCAGTCGTAACGCGCAAGACCTAAAAATCTACATGAAAGCTGTTTTAAATCTTTTTACAAAGTGAATCCAAAAGAAGTTACATAAATTTCACGTAAAAATAATGGATTTCTTTATCCCCAAACTAATATTATTTTATCAAACAACAATATTAGCTTTTTTTAAAATTTAATATGGGTTATTTTTATTATGTTGCACAATCTATTCTATGCATAGTTTGTTTTCATATTCTAAGGAATTGTGTGTGTATCAGAGTATGTGAATATTTAAAGTAAATAAACTTGAGTTAAGCAATTACTTGAGTTGCAAAACTTAAGCAACAGGGGGATTTTGTGCCATAACTCCGCGATAAATCAGCTGAGGGACATGAAATTCAGACATGAGACACATAATTTTGTTCTTAAAGGATGACGAAAGCATAGTTGCACAAAAATGAATACAATGCATATAGTATGGAATCAAACAAAAATAGGCTTTATTGAACTCACAGTATCTCTTCACAAGATCATCTGTTCAAGAAGAACAATAACAAACAGATGTTCCTAAGTATGGAATATGCCCTCCCCTTACTCCAATGGCTGCTTCGCACCATCTCTCCATACTTAGCACCAGATTGTCCAGCAGCTCTTGCTGTAAGAGTGCCCATTCCTCAATCAGCATCTATTTCAGTTGTTGCGTTTTACGCGGGGGATGCAATCGTGCTACAATGCGTTTCCTCAAAGCATCCCACACATGGTCTATGGGATTTAAATCAGGCGAGTACGCTGGCCAATCCATTCGGGTGATATCTTCACTTCCCAGTAGCTGTTGAACAGCATGAGTCCTAAGTGGCCGTGCATTGTTATCCATAAAAATGAAATCTGCTCCAAGGGCACCTCGGAATAGACGCACATGTGGAAGGATTACCTCCTGACAATAGCGATCTCCGGTTACAGAACCTCTGTCGAAAACGTGGAGCTCAGTCCGCCCGTTCAGCATAATGCCTTCAAAGATGAGAACTCCAGGACCACCATTATGGTCTCTTTCCGTTATGTTACTGGGATGAAACCGTGTCCCAAACTCTTTCTAAATCAACTGGCATTCAGAATCGCTTGTGGCATGATGACAAATCACGTTCAACTTAAGTTTTTTTCACTAGTGTATATGAAATGTACTTTGAATAGTGAAATAAATTATATATTCTTTGTTGTTATTTTTCCTAGAACTTTTATACCTTCATTTCCAATTTACATTCTCTGACCTTCGTTTCCACAGTTCGTGAGTTTGAATCTCACCCCAAGTTTGGGTATCATTAGTGATTTTGAGTCCACTTAAAACTATAAGTCCCTGTTTGATTAGTCTCGTATGAAAAATGACCATT
>JAPDSC010044089.1:94007-113153 GCA_026290005.1 Latrodectus geometricus
AGTGAAAAATAAACCAAACCAATCCAATTTACATTATCCTTATGAAAGAGAAAAATTAGAAAAACACTAAAAATGGTGGATTGTAATTTAAAGTTCAAAATTATGACGGAATAGTTTTGAATCCATCTTCGGTTTCTTGTTGGACTGAAATATAAGAAAACGTTTTTTGAAACTTTAAACGTAATAAAAAATTCGATATTGGTATTGATTTCTAAAGCATGTGTTAGAAGAAGTTAAATGAGTAATGCTTTTTGCAGATAATTCTGAAGTATATCAATTTTTTTATTAGTTTCTGAAATTTTAATAAATTTAGAGCTTACGTTTTTGTTCACCAGCTTCATTTATAGGTAGTTGTTATTTGATAAGTAGTGAATCTAACTTGTAAATATTAAAAATTTTTATAAAAGTCTGAAATTGATAAAATATAAAATCTTATTTAAAATTTGACCAAAATTGTGAATATATTCATTACATATATTATTTATTTTAAACTTAAGATTAGTTAATCGAAGAATTTTCTAGGTGAAGACAATTTTTCAGGAACAGTATTTACGTTTCTTTAACCAAACAGAAAAATTTTACAAAAATTTTCAAAGGAAATTTTCATCTTCTCAGTCATAAAAGGAGTTGTCAGTTCTGATTGAGAAATATTTATGGCAAAGAAATATTTAATGCATCTATTGTCACAGTTAAAAAAATGACAAAATTTACAATATTATCCTCTAAAGAAGAACACTTTACTGAAGTACTGATGTGATTAGAGAGCTTTAAAATGAAAGCATTAAATTTTTCCGCCTTAAGGAAATTAAAAGGAATAAACTGTTTTGAGAAAGTTTTTTTTGAATTTAACTCAAAATAGCTTCAAAGCTTTCTTTTAATTTTTTGAACAGACATCTTAATCGACAGTTATGACTGATTCTAAGACCATTATGCGCTGTTATTCTAGTGTTTTTGAACTTTTAAAGAATACCCAAGAGCTTCGACTCCAAGAAATTTGCTTTATTAGTATGATGCCGTGAAAGATTTTGAGTTTCTAGAAGACCAAAATTTTGAGTTTGGTGAAAAAGAGCTTAAATATATTTTATATCATGAAAAATACAGTAAATATAGAAATTGAATTTGGTTTTTATTAATCGTTTGGAATTTTATTTAAATATTTTTGTTTTAATATTTAATTTTATTTGGGAAAATGTTTTGACATTTGACTTTGATTCATAAAGTTAAACTGAGAAATTTTGAGAACGAAATTATTCATCGTGTGTTTAAAAGAAAATGTAATCCTTAATGAAATCAATATTTATATAAAAATTATAATTAATTAAAAAAATATTTGTTTTAATTAAAATTATTCTAACATTTTTGAAGAGGATGTGAAGCTGATTGTGTAACTCGTAGTGATTTACATAGAACTGTGTTTGAGGAATTCTGTTTCACTAGAATCAATGGCTCATAATAAATTATCTGGTGGTGCACTTCAATATCTCACTTCCCTTAGATTTCGCAAATCTAGCTACTGAATGGTTAGCATTCTGGTATTTGGTTCTCCAGTTATTGGATTCTATTTCCACATATAGATATTTGCATTCATTCGAAATCTATTTTAAATTGTTAGTATCCCTCGAATCTTCTCGCCTTCATAAGCAAAAACTGACCATATAACGACTAATCTTTTCTAAGATTTAATAAGGCTTCATATTAAATAATTTATTAATATTTATATTATTGGTTATAAATTTTATATTTGATGGTATTGATGATTAACTGAACCAAGTTGGTCTAATCCAATGGTTAAAGTGTTAGACTTCTAATTCTGATCTCCTAAGAGTTTTGCAGTGTAATTGTTTTGCATTTCCATTCTAATTAGAAAGTTCCAGAATAAACAAAAATATTCTCACTCACTCACTCACACACACACATACACACACTCATTCTATCATACTCTAGAACATTCAGTTTGTGTATATTTATGTTATCGTCTCCCGCATATTGCAGGAGCTCCGTAATTTATTTTCATGAGTAATTCTATTTTATAAATAGTAAATTAAGTTTAAAATAATTTAGAACAATTTTGCTTATAAATGAATTTTCATATGTGGGTCAAATCCACGGACATTCATGGATTTCATTGAATGCAATGACATATTTTGTGCTTAATTATAGAGAGAAATCTTTTCCTATAAGTGAGTGTGTGTTTTATTTATGTATGGTTTGAATATATACACTTGACTTAAAATAACATTTTAAATATTAATTTGAATTGAAGAGAATAATAACCAACATATAAAATGAAAAAATAACTCAGAAAAATAATTATGCAACAGAAAAATATATATGCAGTCTTAAATAGGATATATGCACTTGAAATGTGTATCATTTATAAAATATGATGCTCAAACCTCCCTACAGAAAGGAGAAAAAAACTAATTAACAGTCTGGATTATAGTACCATTAGCAGTGGTTCTCATATTTAAAAAATTTTCTCATTTAAAAAAACTGTTTTTATCTTTAGATTTTATGATGCAACCAAAAAATATCTGAAAACATCACTTTAGCTATGTTTTTTTTATAATAAATATGAGTTTTATAGTTTATTAAATCAGTCTCAGGCAAAAATGTTTCTAATTTACTTCTAGATTAAATGATTTTTCCAGTCGAAAATATGATTTTTAGATAAAATTTTGATGTTAATGACTGACATATTTTCTAGATACTCTATTCTAATATAATGTGCCAGTGTAAGTAAAACTACATTCATTTTTTAAGCACATAAAAGTAAATACGATAAATGAATAATAAAATTTATATATTTTACAGAAGGAAAATTCAA
This sequence comes from Latrodectus geometricus, assembly GCA_026290005.1. Taxonomy (NCBI): domain Eukaryota; kingdom Metazoa; phylum Arthropoda; class Arachnida; order Araneae; family Theridiidae; genus Latrodectus; species Latrodectus geometricus. The sequence goes on from JAPDSC010044089.1 coordinate 96,835, forward strand.
AAGAATTAAATTTAAAAGTATTTCATAATGGTTTAAGAACCATCTTTAAGTGATTTTATTCTTTTCAGTGAAAAATATTTTAAATCTTTCATTTTCAATATAATTTTTCGGAGTTAAAGATTTTGAATTGAAGAAAAACATTATATCAAATGAAAATAAAATAAATTTGGTTTGTAAACTTTCATTGCTTTGATTGTATATTTGGAAATCTCAATTGTATAAAACATGACATATATTTAGGGACCGTGTCTTCACTATTAAAGGACGACTTAAAGGAATTGTAGTTTACAAACTGAAATCAATTTCTCTTTAGTTTAACTTTTCAAATGTTCACCACTGTCAAGGTAACGTTATTCGAAAAATTAAGTCTTCAGGACATCATAAAAAATTTAAAAGTTTTTGCAAATATTGTCCTATCTATATCATAAGCAATGCTGAAATATTAACAAAGATAGTTACTCTGGTGTCACTATCCAAATGAAAGATTGATTAAGTTTAAAATAAGCATTAGGTGTGTTGGAATGTAAAAATATAATTTCTTGGTTAAAAAAAATCAAACTTGTCGATCAGTTTATTCTATTATGTTATCTTTGGGCCACTGTCACTTTGAAACCTATTATTCATGTTATCTTTGGGCCACTGTCACTTTGAAACCTATTATTCATGTTATCTTTGGGCCACAATCACTTTGAAATCTATTATTCATGTTATCTTCGGGCCACTATCACTTGGAAACCTATTATTCATATTATCTTTGGGCCACTATCACTTTCAAAACCACTATCACTTTGAGAACACTTTCACTATGGATGTTCATGGGACAGTGTATATGGTTACCAAATAAAACTAAGTTTCAAACAAACTAGGTACTATGTTTACCTAAGATTGTAAGGTATATATCCCCCTTTATTATATTTTAAGCTGTTTTATAAAAATCACTAATCTAGAGAATTGACATCATGTAAGATTGATTTTGATAAAATTTTGTTTATCTGGAAGACTAGCTAAGTATTTATTCAGACCTTAATATACGAAAAGTATATATGCTGTTATAAAATGTTAAAAAAGAGAACAGAATTGTAAATTTGAATTCTACAACATTTATAAAAAAAGAATTCATTTATTAAAAATTGATTAATGCAAGCATTACAAAATTTCGTAAACTCTTTGTCGTTTGTATTTTATTTCAATAAATATGATAATCAATGTATGATAATCATTCTATTAATGTGCAAAAATTTTAAACGATATGATGAAAAATGTTTGTATACATTTTTCAAATAAATTGCAGCCACTTAAAACATTAAAATTCGTTAATTTTTGATTCTTTCTTGTTTAGTTTAAAAACGAATATGACATATGCAAAATATGCTTGACATGTCACTTCAGATTCTTGCTTTTAAGAGATTTAGGTGCAAGGCTCACCTAAATCTCTTAAATTTATCCAAGAAGCTTATAAATCATAAGGCTTATATGGGTATAATTCATACAGAATATTTATATTAAGAACAATTCTACAAACTCAACAAGAATTAACAAAAATGGATTCTATGAAATGTTTCACTTAGATCTATATTTCACTTAATTAAATAAAGCGCATTTTGAATCACAAGTATTTCTTTACTACAAAGGAAGTATTTTGTGTAGAATATAAGAGACATTTATACTCTAATGAAACATTTAACATGTCACCAAGTATGAAACACATACAACTTACAAGCATTTACCTTAATAAATTGGGACACAAAAAGGAAAAATATCCTTTTTATTCGAAGCGTTTGGGATTGAACCCAGGATATTTTCTTTGAAGCGAAGTTCTATCTCTAGGTTATAATTCATGTGGATAAACGATATATTCAGGAACTATGGCAACAAAATCAGTCTTGACAATTAAGTATGTACACGAAGGGTTACGATTCAAGTCTACGAATAACTGACTGATCATTTCCTTTTAAGCAAAAGTACCTATATTGATTTTTTGTTCAAAATATGTGGTGAAATAAAAAAATATGGATTGTGTAACAGTGTTATTGCTGAACAAATATTAACGTCAAAAGTATGAATCTTAGATTTGAAAGCACACATATGATAGCAATCATACAAATCTCTATAATTATAATTTGTTGGATTTACATCATATGATGAGGAATAATTTCAATTTATCAAAATCAGTACAATATATGAATACTTCTTCCCTTGACTCACCAATTCTAAGCTCTAATGATATGCAATATTTACTCAACAAATGTCTGATAAAAGATCTCTTTGGACCTAATAGCATAATATTGTTCATCGATGAGTAACCCTTCTCCTTTTCCAATGACATTCACCAAACTTACTGTGAATTTACGAAATTACGAGTTACTAGTATCATGTTATTTGTTTCAGAAATTTAAAAATATCATATAATTAAAGTGCTGTATCTAGTTCCATATCTTTACCTTTATATTATGGAAGTGAACAAGATAATGCTTGGAAATTAATGAAGAACAAGATAATGAGCTAGATGGTGCTCAAACGCAATCATCAATCATCGTTAGACATCTATTGAACGATACATAGATGATTTCTTGGAGAAGATGCTCCTAAATACATCTGTTATTGAATGTGTATTATATATTGTTTGGCATCATTTCCTTGATTTTCCTTAGTTTCATATACAGTCTGGTTGAAAACATGACCCATCATTCAAAAGGACATTATAGTGCACTTACTTTGAAGAATTTCTGTGGGTGTATTTATTGTATAAATAATATATTAGACTGCGAGTTCAATAAGAATTAATTTTATAGAATGTCATAGTTAAAAAGAAATTAACATCATTTGTTGATTCTTGTCATAGTCAGAGGTCACCATGCTGAATGGGTCTAATATAATAAATATTCATTACACCTGATTTTCCTCCCCTAATGTCGTAGGAAAAACAAGATTCCATCTCGAATGCCGATAGATGCAATTGATTTTGATACATAATTACGAAGCATGCGATGATGGTTGGACCTTGCCTGATAACCGATTGGTACCGACTAGTGGTTTTCACATAACCATGTATTTTTATATCATCAGGCAATATATTTATGCATTCGAAAAATTAGATATGTTTGTAAACATAAAACATTTTATATAATATATAACTTAATTTTCTAGTGATTTTTGGTTTGTTTTTGTTTTTATTTGATTTTATTTCATGTATTTGGTTGAAAAATATGTCACGTACCAAACATTTATTGGGAGCATTTAGCAGTGACTACTTGTTCTAAAAATAAAGTAAAGAGAAGGAATATTTTTTAAAGAATCCAATATATTAAGAATAAAATTCAAACTTTTCCTTCTTTTTTTCTTTCATTTATGCTAAACCAAATTTCATAGCAAAAGAAAAGAATCAATTTCTTCCTTCAACATACGAATAATGGAATTATAAATGAATTTTGGATTTTCTATATTCGTGGAACAGTGCCAGGTATCCATAGTTCTAATTTAGATTATTTATTAATTAAAATATGAATCTGAAATTAAGGAAATTCTTAGAAAATGGAAATAAATACAGAAGAGTAAAAATTTAAAAGATAATTATGGGAAAGAGTATGAACTGTTAACTGGAAGGTGTATAACAACAAAATTAGAGGTCAAAGAAAATGATGTTTCTTCATTCTAATAATATTTTCTGATTATATTTATGTTTTTCTTTTTAAGCATTAGAACAGCTTAATCTTAAAAACTATTTTTCAAAATTTGAAGTTGACGGACACACACAGCATAATATCTACATATAACAAAAACACAATTCTTCAATAAGCAAGTTGTTATTTTCTTAGACTCCCTGTAATAAATTAATTTGTGTAGTTAACTAAAAATATGCATAATGTAATATAACCAACGAAAATGTCAAAATGAATAATCATTTTATGAACAGTAGTTGTGTTCTGCAGTACTCACAGTAAATCCTCTTGCGTAAATTTGCATAAAATTGATAAAATTTCTATAATTTGATTAATACAAAAAAGCAATTAAGAAATTTAAAGTATTATTCAAATTTAAAATGGTCAGAATAAGAGAGATGTTCCTGAAATGTTAAAGAGGAAAAAATTCCAGTTCATATGCTTAATCATTTGTTTCTAAATGATTTCTTTTTTTTTTATTGAAATATCAATTTTCGCACTCAACAGAATATTTTATCTTCAAAACATTCTCTTCTCTGCAGACATATATAAAACATGATGCAATATTTAAAAATTTTATGAAAATTTCGCATTTCTAACAGCTTTATGAGTAAATAATAATATTGCTATAACTAAAGCATCACTTTGAATTAAATGTGTCAAAGTGATATATCCGTGTATGAAACTTGTATGAAACGAAGCGAAAGAAATAATTATAAAGCGTTTATTTTTGCATCTTATTTCAGTCTTATAAGCCAGAGTTGAGTTGACATGCACTGCAGAAGAAATATTATTAAGCTATCCAGTGTGTGGAATAAATATATATTATTCTAGTTGTTAATCATTGAGGGCATTAGATTCTTCTAAATTCCCTTTTGAAAGATGGCAATGTTAGCCAAAAGGACACAGGGATCAGTTTTATATTGAAATTAATTGTAGGTTCAGTTGTCTCTTGGTATTAAATTTCATTCTCTGAATAATTGCATAATTCTTTAGTAGTGATTTTAATAGCTTTCTGAAGTGCTTGCGGGATTTCAGAGAATATTTAAATAAGTTCATATTAATAATATATATATATAATTAACGGTATCTTAAATACCTCGCTTTAAATGTACAATATTATAATATTAACTATTGCTATGTTTTTTCAATTATAAAGGTTAATTGATTTTACTCTTTTGAGTTAAATTCATGTTATTACATTAGCTCACAATTTAAATCATTAGAACATAAACTTAAAAATATTAAATATAATCAGTAATAAAAAAATTTCAGTTTCCATTGAAATTAAAATGTAAATGTAAAGTCAAAACATTTTTTTTTTAATTTTTTGAAAATATTGTGTAAGATTTATATAAATGCATTAAAGTCATTGTTTTTATTACGTATATGCTACATTCGAAAAAAATATATTGGAGGTTTAACCTAGAAAAAGAGATTTTATTGTATAAACTAGAGATTTAGAAAGTGGGAATTTATTGTGTATAAAAGTTTTTTTTAAAATTTTACTTATTATAGAAAGAATCAATAAATTTAACATAAAGAGACAAAAATTGACAATCTATTGCGTATCGTGAATTTGTTTAAAATCAATTGTACAGCTATACAAATTAAGAACATTTTTTCTGTATGTTTTATTTTTTAAATTCTTGGACTTACGGCTTTTTAAACACAATTTTAAAAGTCTGCAGAAAATCTTGAGTTTTCTTGGTCTTGTAAGATACTCGTACCAATTAACGAAATTGGTCTAAATAGAGCTCATGAAATTCTTTATGTACACTTTCATATTTTTCATGAATTTGATATTGAATATTTTTTGAACTTAACAATATGCAATGTATTCATTGACAAACAAGTTAAAATTTCATCAAAATAAAATAAATTAAATCAATAATTTTAATATATGTGGTATATTGTATATTGAATTTTCCCTCAACATAGTGTTACATAATATCAATATTGAAACTAAAAAGCTATATATTTTAATCAATGAGTATTAATCAGCCGATAAATGCTAATTATTTCAAAAATAACATAATTGAAATTAAAATAAATAATTAATGACTAAGTATTTCTTAGTAATCATAAAGCACTTATATTTCTTGTTTATTTAATTTTTATTAGTTTGATTTTAAAAAGCCAAATATTTTTATTTTATAAAAATTAAACTGTGCATTCTGTTTTAAATGTATTTTAATTTTTAATTTTTCTTAGATACATTTTTTCATTTTTAGATTGAAAGAGAATACAGAAATGCTTATAATCACTACGTCTCTAAGCACTGAATATACATAAAATATTAGTACTAAACTAATTAGTAATATTAGTAGAAAAGAAAAAATTAACATATATTTAATAAAAATTAAGCCTCCCTCACCTAAAAATGCAGATATAGAACACAAAAGCTCGAGAAGGTAAAACATTCAGCTTGAAAATAAAATGTTTTCATGGTGAGAATATTCAGACTGTAAACAGCTATCGTTTTTTTTTATTTGCAAAAATATAAATAACTTATTCTTCAGCTTCTAGCAAATACCGCTGACTTTCTCTAAACAAACCTTATCTATTTCAACACCTTGACCAGGGAATGGAAATCCTTCAGAGTTTGTTCGCTTTTTTCAAGCTTTACGAGTGAATATCCATAAATTTTCGACACCCGCTTTTGAAATGAGTATCCATCATCGAGAGAGCTGTTTTTTAATGTTGACCAAAGAATAAGTTTTTCCAACCTGCGATGGCCAATGTTTGATAGCGACATCTGGTTGATGGGGGATCATTGTTGCACGTTTCAGTACTCTGGGGGCAACTAATAACCGATTGCGATACATTGTTTTTATTCGCGGTATGTGGCTCTGACTTTAATAGGAAACAATATTTTTTTTGGCTTTCATCATCTTAAAAGCTCTGATCTAATCTTCCAGAGATGTGAGCGCGATACGAAGTTTATTATTTTTTTACTTTTGCAAGCCAATAAAAGCAGATCTATTTGGATTCGAAGTACATTCTTCCTGTAAAAGCGATGTTATGAATATCAGTTATAACACTTAGACAAATCACCTCAGAAATGTTTTGATTAAAGACTAGCCATAGCAACGGTAAGAGAAAGTGATCTGTGAGTGTGTTGTTGGAATGCAGTCAATTTGATTGTAAGATATCAGAGTGTGGTAATAATTTTTTTGAAAGCACTGCAAGAACAAAAAAAAAAAAGTTTTCTGGATGATTTATAAATGCTATGTTCCTCTAGCTTTCGTTTAATCTTCTATTATACCACTCTAATATATGAAAATGCTTTTTTTGTGTATGTGGGGGAGTAATTTGGCTCTAAATCATTATAGCTAATCTCTAAGAGTGAGCGATTCAGAAATTTATAGCTTCTGAAATATATTATATTCATTAATATATAAATTGAATATGCTTTAAAATTACTATCAGTTTTCTCAAAATAAATCAGAAATTCAATCAAGAAAAATGAAGCTTTATTTTGATATTTTTAAAAATAATTTTTTATAATTATAACCATCAATTTTAATAAAAATATTCAAGCGAATGAACCTTTTTGAGATTTTAATAGAAAAATTGGCTTGTTATTCCACTTATGTTTTAGTTTTAAATACTATTACTTTTCAAATGGTTGCTTAGTTACGGAACAAGAAAAAGGTTTATTTTTTAATTTTATTATTCAACTAATATGTTAGTACTTGAGCACTGCAACTATTTAATTTTTGTGAGATATTTCAAAAATAGTAATAATAATGTTTAGATAAACTTGTATTGTAAAATACCTTGCTGAGACTACAGCTTTCTGTGGATTTCATTATAATTATTTATTTTTATAAGATACTTTCGTTATAATACTTAAAATTTTCATATCTAATTTAACATGGACTTTAAAATGATTATAATAATTATAGTCTGTAACGAACTTCTTTATAATTATTAATATTCTAACTTTTATTTTGAATTTCATTTATATTCAGTATTTGATAATAATCTGAAGCGAAAAATTAAAAACTACAAAGTGAAATTTTTTTAGACAAATATGTGAGAAAACAATTGAAACTACACTTTATTTCAAATTAAGCTTAATTTGTGTGTTTATCGTGTATTATCATACTACACTATCAAATATACAAATTACTAGTTTTACACTTTTTTAAATTAAATACAGGTTTTTACATAGAATAAAAAATATTATTACTTTAAAAAGTTTATAAGAAATAATAAAATTTGGCTTATACCAACCGTTAACTTTACAGACTTTAAAAAGTAATTTGTTAAATCATAAATATTTAAAAATTTAAAGAGCTTTGAACAAAAGTTTATATAATATTGTACAACACAGTTAGAAATTATTACATGTTTAAATGTTAAAATTAAAAAAAAATGATACGCAAATTTTACCCATATGCAAAAATATACACTGATGTTCAGTAATATTATTTAATCTGTGTTTTATTCCAAGTTTATAATTGATTTAACTTGGAAATATTGCTATATCTCCCTAAACGTTTAAACTAAAATAATGCTGTTCTTCTCAAAGAGAAAGTGCTCATTCGTTAATATTTACTGCTTTAGTTTCACACACACACATTCTTCGTTAATATAAAATGACTCAGTACCTAGAAAATTCTTAAGCAACAGAATATTTACCAATCTAGAGAGAAAAATTTTACATTAAATATTTTTTTCTTAGATTTAATTTAATCTGTTGATTATAAGGAAACATTGTATAAAAAATACTTGGTTGTCTGCATTAAAAAATAAAAACTAAATAATATTGAAGATAGGCTAATCTTTAATTTTTTTAATAACTATCATTTCATTTTATTTTCTAAAAGCTGTGTACATTTTTAAATATTTTAAAAAAACAAAAGTAAATTTTCTAAAAATGTATTCATTTCTGTAATCTAAAATTGCTTATTCCTAAAAGACAATTACCAGTGAAGATTGTTATATATTGAATGTTATTTAATGAAGAGATGTTTCTTGAATTACTAAATAAGAATGTTAAGAAATGAATATATATTTATTTTTGGTAATGGAGTGAATATGAAAGGAATGTGTTATGTATTGTTTTTATTCAATTGTTAACTCAATTATTTTCATTGATATTTTATGTTTAAAGATTCAAAACACACACACACATTCGCGCTCGCGTCAATAAGTATTTATTAAAATATATTTACGTAAAATTCTGTCTCGACGGTGTTAGGAATATATTTATGTATACATATTTAGAAGAGTTTTTATCTATGGAAAATTTGCAAAATAAATTTCAAAAAAGTTAAAATCCAAGTTCAATTTTTATTCACTGAATATTTAGTAATAATTCAGTATTATTAAATATACAAATAGACAGATATCCAAAGATTTTTATTAGTCTACAAAAATTTTATTCAAACGTGTATACATCATTTAGAAATTGATTTTAAATGCATTTTTTTTATGATATGTTACTTAATTAAAGCAAATATCAATGAAAAAATCGGTTGAAAGTTTGAAGGTTCTTTTTAATTTGCGTTTGCCAATTAGTCTTCAAACGTTTCTTTTGAGTGGCATATAGGTTCTACCTAATATTCTGAGATAATTTTACTTTATTTTTAGCTAAGTGTGACGAAAAAAATGTTATGCACATTAATTAAACAGTAGTAGAAAAACCAAAGAATTATAGACTTCAAATTTTTGGCTAGAATTTAATTTCAAGAGTTACGAATTTTTATCTTTTTTCATAATAAAGAGCATGAAAATTTTTATTTCTTTTCATTTGATATGTATACATTCTATTTATTTTCAAATCCGATAGTTTATTTGGAAAATTACTGATAAGAGAATTTTAATGATGGGAATGCTATTGATATCATTTTATTTTTTAGTAAATCTCTCTTATTAGATGTTAAGAATTATTCTGTAAATTTTTGTAAGCTAAATGTCTGAAACTATTTCTCATAAATAATGGCCAAATCTTTTTTACAATAAATTTTCCTTTCTAATGATTTTTTGCTAAGTAATCAAAAATTGTAAAATACTTTCTTTGATAAGTAAGAAGTGGGTTTAATAAGCTAGAATTAGTTTTTAAAAATAATATAACTAAATTTAACTGATTAGGAACATGTTATAACTTGCATATGAAGCGTTATATTCTTTAACTTTTTATATTTTAAAATTAAGTGCCAACTCAATCTATGTCTAAACGAATCTATTTTCGATAGAAATTTTAAAATGGAGAGTAAATATAAAATTTCTGAAGGTAGGGAGCTAAAAGCTGGAATTTACATTAAGCTAAATATTAAAAACTATTAATGTAACTGTGAATATAAAATGTGAAGAAAACTACACATATTTGAATTTAATGAAAAATATCTTAACATAAGTTCTTCAAGCAGAAATTTACATTCTAATATAACAAAAAAGATCAATGATCAACATTTGTGACTTTATAATTTAATTAAAGGTATTTACCATATTATAAATTGATATTTCCAAATTCTATGGTATTTTCGGGAAAAGGAATAATTCCATTAAAATTCATCCAAACTTTTTTTATATATAGACATTTATTATAAGGAATTTATATTCCTTATCAAATGTATTTTTGGAGCAAATAATGTACATTTGCTCAAAAGTTTTTAATTAGACGTTTATCTAAAATATTCAGCAAGAACCATGTACGCTAAAGTTCGCTAAAGATTACTCGAAATTGCAGAAATATTTTATATTCCTCCTACTAAGCTAGGATTGGGAAATCGTTGAATATAACAGGATGTCATTAACACAAATAATATTCAAAGGAGAGAGAGAGTGTAGCCTAAGTTAGCTTTTCTTTATTATTAACATTCAGTTGCTGAACACGGTTAACGCTTTAATAAATGATGATGTTCGTGAGCGAGTTATTGCTGTTACCCATTGAGAGTGGAGTGTCGGTCTCCGATTCAGTAGACCAAACATTCCCAGTGGGTTCAGTTAATTAGTATGGAGATCACTGATACCATGTGGTACGAAGAATGGCATTTTGAATCCTAAAGGGAAAAGATTGATGATAGCAAATATGTGAGAATCAGACAAATTTACTCTTGGCGTTTTGGTCTCCGGATAGAGAGGAGGTTCTCATCGCTTCCGCTCAAATTAACTCTGAAGACTAACCCACAAGTTTACTGCCTCTGAAATGAGGATGTCTCCTAAAATAGATAAAATATGGATAGTTGGACTTACAGATCCCTAAATGTAATGAAGAACATTTTATTAGGACGCCTCTGCTTGCATTTATTATGTTTCCTAAGTTAATTCATTTTTTATGATTTCTCTTTCATTGGATTATTTCAATAAAAATTCATATCATTATATTGTAAATAAAATATTTTGATTTTCAAATTAAAAATGAAGTTCGATTTTGAGGAAATATAAGGTATTCATTATAATGGTATTTTTTATATGTGTATATGACTTATTTTTAAGTTTAGCAAATTTTAATGACATTTTAAAGTATTTGTATCTTTTTATTTAAGAATTTTGAAAATGTTATTATTTATTTGATTATTGTTTTGGTTTTACTTTTATGTTTCTTAAATTTCTTATGTAAGTATATTTAAAGAATGTAAATGAAACATCATTTTAATCTCTAAAATACTTTTTCGAGAAATTGACGCGTGTGCTATGAAATGAGTTATTATGATTTCCCTCTCATTATGCAAACTGTAAATAAAATGATTATTTTGATTTTCAAATTAAAAATGAAGTTTGATTTATGTATAGGAATTATAAGGTATTCATTATAATGGTATTTTTATATATGTGTATGTGACGGGTTTTTAAATTTAGCAAATTTTAATGACATTTTAAAGTATTCATATCTTTTTAGTTAAGAATTTTGAAAATGTTATTATTCATTTGATAATTGTTTTGGTTTTACTATAATGTTTCTTAAATTTCTCATGTAAATATTTTTAAAGAATGTAAGGGAAACAAAACATCATTTTAATCTCTAAAATACTTTTCCAAGAGATTGACGCGTGTGTTATGAAATGAGTTATTATGATTTCCCTCTCATTATACAAACTGCAAGCTGAGAGGTTAGTGATAGGGTTTCTAGTTCCACAGTTTGTGAGTTCAATTCAAGAGGAACTGAAAATGACAGGATCGTTGTAATAAATATAACGACCAGACTGACAAAAACATGATTCTTGCGCAAAAAGTAACTGTAGAAGGAAAAACTCAAGCAATGGATCCCATATATATTATAAGATAGAATTTTTTTTACTTTAAATAACCGACACTTTTTGATTAAACACAATTCAAATTTAAGTATTTTATACAAAAAAGTATTTTTGAAAATGTTTTATAAGCGAGAAATTCTTTATTTTTGGAAGAGGTTATAAACGAAATAGGTTTATTGTAAAAGTTAATCAATCAAAGTTTCAAACTTGAAAAAATAAATTTTTATACTATATTCCCAATTTCGCAATTTTTTCACTAAATTTAGAATTATTTCTAAAACTTTAATAATATTACTCAAAAAAGTAAAATATATTTTTGGTGTTACATTTTTCTTCGAAACAGACATCAACATTTACTATTCTTCAGAAGAATCTTAGTTTCTATTTTAAGAAATTTAAAACGTTTGGAAAATTATTAATGTAGTCTTTAATTACACACTTGATTATATTTCATTGCTTGTACTATTTTGAAACAGCAATTTTCTTGATTGAAACATTATCAAATTTTCTTACATTTAACATGAAGGTATGTTTCCTTCATGATAGTTCTTGATATGTTTATATTTTTCTTCATCACTTTAAATCTAGATAACTTGCTCTTATTATCAGTCTTCAATTGTTTATTATTTAACGATTTTCTTTATTATTGCATACAATTCTAGACTAATGTGTCTCAAAAATTTCGTTACAACTGACTGCAGAAACATTAAAGAAATTAAATCACAATTATATATAGAATAACTTAACAATGTAGAATACTTTTGTAATACAGATTTATAATTATATATACACTATTGTATTAAAAATCATTTCAAGTAAAACAATCTTAATGTAAGAAAATTGAAAATATAAACTATATATATATTGATTTTAAAATTAATAAATTAAAGAGATATTTTACTTAAACAAATAAATAAATTTTTAAATAGAGAATTAAATGCTATGTGTTTCTTAGAAAGACTAGCACATAATCCAGTAAGCAATTAAAGAAGTTTGAGCAAATTAGATTTGTATTATTTCCGTTAAAAAGGACAGAACCAAATTTTTCATAATATTTATTTCTTCACCTTCTTAAAATAAGAAAATTAAAATTTCTTTTAAGATCCACTAAAATTTTCTTCGTAATTAAAAATGCTATTCACTTAACAAGATAGATGAATAGTTAAATGACCTGTCATTCAATTTAGCTGTTCGTGGGTTCAACTCTCACCTCGGGTGTGGATCTTTGTAGTTGTCTGGAACTCACTGTAAACTGTAGATCCGATCAATTAGTCCTTCTCTGTAAATAGTGACAGTAGAGAGCAAATTAAATCATGCAAAAGAGTTAAAATGTTTTAAAATCATCATTTTGTTATGCATTATAAAAACAAATCCCACTGTTTCATTACTTATTGAAAACTGCATAAGGGCTTAAAAATCAGTAGCATACATAAAATTTAATAGCAAATTAATTCTGCAAATGTGTCTCGAATCTTGCATTCTTTTTAATAGCAAATTAAATCATGCAAAAGAGTTAAAATGTTTTAAAATCATCATTTTTTTATGCATTATAAAAACAATCCCACTGTTTCATTACTTATTGAAAACTGCATAAGGGCTTAAAAATGAGTAGCATACATAAAATTTAAATACCAGGATGAAAAACTAGTGCAATAATAATCTTGATTAGAAATTCAATCATTATTTAGGAATGCATCCTGCAACTTTTAAATTAAAAAATAAATAAAAAATTCCGCAATAAATTACATTTAGAAAAAAAAAGGAAATTTATATTTTTTACATCCTTAGCAAATGAATAAAAAACACTCTATTCATGGAAAGTGCCAAAAATTGGAAATCAAAGAGAAATTTCCATGATCTACACATACATATTGTACACCGTATATGTATACGGATATAATTATTTATATAACATACGTATATAATAATGTATATAACATACGTATATAATAATGTATGTATACATACATACTGTACATCGTACGTAGGTACATATACATATGTGTGTATTTCCTTGGTGGTCTGAAGGAAATATACTATACATTATAATATAGATTTATAATATATTTGCTACAGAAGTAAATATATTGAAATAAGTGGGATTACATAGAGTTAATACAGTAGAATGTTTCAATAAAATTTTTAGTACCTTACACTGAATATATTAAGTAAATATTTTCAAATTGACCTATATAAGCTTAAATTCCTGTTTGTTTTCAGAAAATAATTGAGATATTTCATAATTAATGGTTTGCTATTGCATTTTCTTAATGAAAATAATGTTTCGAATTTTTTTGTAGTATATAAAAGAAATATTAAGATATGCATGTTATGAACATTCCTAATAGATGTTTTTTTTGTTTCTAATGGTGGGTACTCTTGAGTAAGTATAGTATATTAGCCCATTAGCCGCAACAAGGCCGGAAACTGCTACTCATTTTATCATTACCCGGTGGGCACCTGTGAACCAAGTCACGGAGATACGAGTAGAATCGCCCACGCCACACCACCACAAACCCGTTTATAGAGCGGGCCACATTCATCCATCATCTGAGGAAAGGACAAGAAACACACAGAGAGAAAGAGAAAGTATATTCATGCCCGAGCCGGGATTCAAACCGAGGTCCTTCCCATCCGTAATCAGTTATGCTAACCACTAGAAAGGTTGGGCGGCTTCCTAATATATGTAATAAGCAAAGAAAAATTATTTTATTAATCCATGGAAACTAAAAAAAAAAATCTGACAAATGGATAGATGTCAAAATAGTGTTAATATTTTTGTACAGTTTAAAGATATTAAAATTACCTCATTCTATGAGAGTGGTCTTAATTTAAGATATTTATATTGTGTGATGAATTACGATGAATTATTGTTTTTGTGAACCAATATACTACTTTGTACTTTTCACCGAGTTGGGCTCTAAAATTAGGTTGAAGCAGCCAGGTGAGAATCTTCGTAACGTAGAAAATTAAGGACCAAGAAGATCCCCAATACATGACCTGTCACCCAGAGAAATGTCATTTCGCTTGGAGGATATTACGCTGTCGACCTAATTAACGTGCTTAGCTGTCTTTAGTGATCACGACAGGTCTTTGGTTACGTCGGGATTCGAATTCACTACCTTCCGATAATGAGAATGATGGCCCAGGCTACTGTAGAGGTTGCGGAAGTGAAATTTAGGGGGCTAACTACTCGACTGCAGTGGATACACCTAGAATCTTCAAAACTCAGAATAGTAAATATAGCCCATGCAAATAAAATACTATGGAAATGTAATAATAACAGCCCAAATAATGTATTAGTTTAATTATACATTATTTAGAGGCAATAATATGGTGATGGAAAATATTAGATTGCCAAATAATTACCTTTGCATGTTATGGCAAATAATATTATAATATAGTTTTGGAAAATATTCAAAAAAAAATAAATTCAAGTATTAGGGCAAAAAACTGTTAGAATATTCAGAATATTATGATAAAAACAGTCAGTAGTTTGAAGTTAAATTCTGAATTGCGATTTTGAGAAAATTTCGATCGGAATTTGAAGAAGGAGCCAATTTGAAATAAAATTATGACCATAAATATTGATTAGGTTTTATAATTTACGCGAATTAGCATTCGCTATCAAAAGAAAGAACTGGAATGTAAAAATGACATTTAAATATTTAAAACTTACTTATATTTCCCTATTTAAATATTTTATCAATGTATAGCATTAGGATGTGATAAAAATTCGCACCATCAATAAATACCGTGAGCTTTGAATTAGTTATACGGCTGTGTTTCTTTCAAATTTAAAATAAGACAGCTAGAATGAGTAAATCTCTGTTTTGTTTAATTTAAGCTAAAAAACGTGATGCGGAATATTTGTCGTCTGTGAGGGAGAAAAGAAAATCAAAAGGATTATTTTCTCATATAACATACATTAAAATAAAGGATTGAATGCATATTTTTTGGTACCGACAAAAGGAAAATTAATACATGAATATATTCATAAGTTGTGTGCTTTTCAAAAAATCAATTAATTTCTTGTTTAAAAATTACACTTGCTATCACTCTATCATTATTAGTTAGAACAATTTCTGAAAATTTAATATTTTATAATTAAAAAAACATTTTAGTGGTAAATAAGGTGTTTTTAAAAATAAATCTAGAAATAAAATCATACTGTTCCATTTCATTTAGAAATCCAATGAAATTTACATATTGATACAAATCGATAACTGTTCATCATTATTCATATAGTTAATAGTAATAAATAGTTAATATAATCATATTGTAATTAAGCCATATGAAGTTAAATTTTGTAATTAAGAATCTGTTAATAATTAGCATAATTTTTTAAATTCGTTGAAAAGAGTTAGTTGTGAATTTAAACACGAAATTTTCAAATAAATATCTAGTTAATAAGATCTTTTGTAGAATTTAAAATTTTTCGATTATTTCC
>JAPDSC010044094.1:0-11763 GCA_026290005.1 Latrodectus geometricus
TCAACTTCAGTGTGATACAAATGCAACAAATTTAAAAATATACAATATGTTCTCATAACTAACGAGAAATATTATTTAAAAATTATTGAAATGTCTTCAAATATATATATATTAGTTTGGGGAAAAGAAATCCATTATTTTTACGTGAACTTTTTGTAACTTCTTTCAGATTCGCTTTGTAAAAAGGTTTAAAACAGTTTTCATGTAGATTTTTAAGCCTTGTGCGCAGCTACGACTGCTGACATGCTGTCAAGTTTGATAATTTTTGATATTTTATAGACATTCTCGACCATGTTGTATCCATGCGTGGTTCATCTTTAGCATCCAAATACCCTAACGGAATCGAGGAAACCAAAATTGTGCGTAACTGGTTGTTACAGTCATATATAGGACGATAAACACCTTTCACAATTTTAGCCATCTGGTTGGCATTTTCGCCATTATAAAAGAAAAACTAAAATGTATCGAATTTTCTGTTTGTTGTCTTCTATTTTTAAAACCTTGCACTTATAACTGAATTAATCAAACAAAAATCGCAAGAGAATATTTTAGTGTCAAATGTCACCTTTCCAATAAGCATAAATTTGAAATTGTTTGATAGATACCTCACGAGATAGCGATCACTACAGACGTCTACCGAAAAAATAATGGATAACTTTTTCCCCAAACTAATATATACATATAGATAGACAGATGCTATTGAAAGTTAATCGATTTATTTAATTTGTTCAGAAAAAAACTGCATATTTCTTTAAATACTGATTGATCTATTTTAAACAAACCATATTAAAAACAAATTATACACTAAATGAAATATATAATCTTCTTATCCAAGATCAATTGTTAAAAGCCTTTGTTTCAAAAGTGACTACTAGGAAATTAAATTATTAAAAATTTCACTCAAATTTAAAGGAGAAATTTAAAAAGTGTTAGAATCATAAACAAGAAATCATACTTAAATGTTTATTCTAAGCATTAAAAAATCTACTAAAGAATGTTAATAATGTATTGGAATGGATGATTACTCCCCAATGTATAAGGAAATTAAATGAAGACAAATTCCATAGCGGATTAAAAAAAAAAAAAAAAAGTTACTTTTGAAAACACCTTAAACTTAAAAAAATGACGTCATTTAAATACCATTTCACGCAAATCAATGATTTTCACAACAAAAAATTATACACTTTATTTTGACACTGATAAAATATGTTCAATATAAACAAAATTAAATGTATTTTAAATTAAGTAATTAGTACGATTGGTAAAATATAATTTAAATGCTATTTAGTGTGATTGATAAGCGTTATAAATTCTATGCTAATCAATAAGTCATGAGTTAATTGTATTTTGTTGTGCCACACAAAATTTTATAAAATAAAAACTAATTACTAAATAAAAGTAACTAAATTCAGGTATGGAATATGAGAATTCTTTAAGTTTTACTTGTTATTAATGTAATTTTTTTTTAATTTTATGTATTAAAAGAAAGTATCATTGGAAACTATTTATTAACACTCTTATCTTAACTATTTATTAACACTCAAAGTCTTACATTTGTTTATTGCTTTATTTCAAATATTAATCCTTTTATTTTGCTCTACAGTTTGATTTAAAAAAAACGGTGTTCAATAGCTAAGAATTGTTTGTTGGAAAAATCAATTCTTAATCTTACATATCATCTTACAGTTAAACGATTCTATCTTCTTCATAAAACCCTTAGAAACAACAAATTAGAATTAAGCACTGGTTAGCATTAGAATGATTTGCAAATATTCCTTTACTCAAAGCCTAAGTGAAATGAAAAATCATGTGAACTAATAAGGTCATAAATTAGTCAAAAATGCTTATCAACACTATTTAGCGAGGTTGAAAACTGATACTCAATTTTAATTCCATTAATTGAATTTCATCAATATATAGAAAGTAAACGTCATTTAAATAGCCTAATGTATGAAGTAACAAGTTTAATACAATTGAACTCTTTTATTTATGACGTCATTACATCTACTTTTTTATGGTCGTAAAATATCACAAGCATGAAAATATATGTATTTATTCTATAGCTAAAACCATTTTCAATCGCCATAAAATAAATCCCTTAAGATTCGTATTCTCATCAGTGAATGTACCGGAAAGTATCTTACTAACAAACTGATTTTACACGGTTGGAAGATTCTTCTTTCTTGTTGTTTCTTAAATCTATTAAAACCGGATTTTGAAGATGATCCTTTTTTAAAAAAAAATGGTGGGGATATGATTATAATATATAATTATATAATTTTGAAAGATTTTTTTTTAATTTTACAAAAGTATATAATAATATGTGAAAGAAATTTGAAAACTTAATTCCTGCTTTTTAAAGCAGGAATTAAGTTTCAAAAGTTAAGTAAAAAAAAAAAGAAAAAGAAAAAGAAAAACATTTTATTTTCTTATGAAGTGTATCGACTTGCCATTAAATAATAAAAAATTCTAAATTAAGAAGGAATTTTCACGAAAATATCAGATTTGTGTGGAAAATTGAATCAAAACAACATTTATAAAGATTTACTAAACGCATTTTTGTTGGCAAAAATCTCAAATTTTGCAATGATTATTGCAGTCTATTAAATGGCTTATTCAAACATACGTCTATACCTTATTTATATGTCTGTTCATTAACATACGTCTATACTTTAAATATTTTTAACATACGCCTTCATGAGTCAAAGTATTAACTGAACAACTCAAGTGTCTTCAGTACTGAATAAAGAGTTATCCTAAAATTTTTTAATTTTTAGCACGTATTATTTCACATCTTATACAAAAATTACTATCGTTTTCAACTTATTTAGTTAACTGCATAACTATTAGTACATACTGATAGTAAAATTTAAAATGCTACAATATTCAAGATAAAGTAAATCAAATTATTAATCAGAAGTGATTCATAACGTTTATTTTAAAACTTACTTGTTATAGAGTAAATATTTATAGCTAATTGGTGATTTTGTATGCCAAAACAAGGCAACAGAAATTTCTGCCATGCAATCATTCATATGAAATACATAATACCTCACTAAAACAATGACTACTTCCCAATGTGCATATTTCCAATTGCAAATTAAACATATTGCTAAATCTTATCATAGAAAAATAATCAGTCTATAAAAAATTAGAATAATTGGTAAATTTGACTTAAAGCATTCAGATAAGGATACAAAATAGCTTTAATAATATAATAATCTTTTTTATTTTTACTGAAATGTCAATAAACAAATATTTTGGTTTAAAATTCTTAAGCTCTTATCATATTAATATTTTGATTAAGATTTCGTAAGCAAATCAGTTGATTACGAGATTATCTTTTCATATTTCTTAAACTTGAAGTGCCTCTAATCCCAAAACTAAAGTCAAATCTAATTCGGTTAGACTATACTTTATGGTTCCACTTTGATTCTCGCCAAGTTGTGATCGCGATTGATCGCCAAGCTGGGCAAAACCCAATTGTATTCTGATTGCAACAGAACAACTGATTGTTCTGGGCAAAAAAAATCATCATAAAATCGAAAGCCAAACAAAAATCGCCATGTTTGCCAAGGGGGCACCCTAAAATATAGTTTTACTTCTAATTCACATACTCCAATGCGATGATGCTATTAATTTGCATTTAATTAACATACCATAAACTTTTTTACCATGAAAATCTGCATTAAATGTGCATAGTTTCTTTCCTGACTTCGATAAAATCTTGTTGTAAAAATTTTGAATCAATAAATATAATGGCTTTATTTAAATTTATCATTCCTGCGATTCGAATTCTGTCAAAAAGTAGAAAAATTCGAACTTGTCTCAAAATTCACTGATATTTTCCAAAAATCTGATTTTAAATTTCCTTCTTTCGACTATCTTGTATCCAGTTTTACGTGGCATCAAATAAAATTTAATATTCGAACACAATTTTCTTGATTCTTCCAAAACATAATTCATCTAATGATTAAGCCATTCACCATTTTTTTTAAAAATTGAAAAAACATAATATTAAAATTTAATTTGAACTTGTTATCTATAGAAAAGGAGAGAGAGAATTGGCTTCAACAACCAAAGATAAATTTCATTATAAAAATAAAAGAATGCATATAAAAAAAGTTTTTTTATTTATGTAGGTAAAGATAACAGCAAAATAGAAATTCAGCATTTTGTAAAACCATTTGAAGAAAGAAATGTGAATGCATGATTAAATGTCCGTGGCGAAACAGTAAATTACTACAAACAGTGCTGACATTTTTTTCAAAAGAATATATTTACACATAATTCTCACTCCTTCAAAATAGAAAGCTGAACTTTTCCGCATTCTTAAAAAGTTATTTTTTTAGTTCTGAAATTTTAAAAATAGAAATATTTCTTTTTTTACATGCATTAAACTCATTTGCATGTGCTAGTAGTTATATTATAATAATTTTCATTGAAAAAATGTTTATTTTTATTATATTTTTAAATATTATTAGAATAGTTAATATAGATTTTAGATGTGAAATTTCAATTTTTAAGCATGTGTGTATTTTAAAAAATAATTCAAGTAAAATAATATAATTTATGTTTTGAAATATTTTTTTAATAAAATTATCTCTTTAACAATTGTCTGAATATGTCACATATGTTAATTACTTTTTTAAGAAAATAAATTTAAAAACTCTTCAACGATATAATTTTTCAAAAGAAACATTTTTTTAAGAAAATCAACATATGTTTAAAATTAATTTCAGAACAGCTAAAGTAATAAAAAAAATTAACAATACATCTAAATGTATTCTTCAGATAATAAAGAATACTATAACAATCAAGAACTATTAGAAAAATAATATTGTTTGATGCTGCTGCATGCTTTGAATTATGAAATTGTACTTAGGAGATACCGAAAGAAAATATGTACTGTACACATAAATAATAGCATGAAATTATTTTGTATAATTTTGCTTATTCTCTCTCTTTATAGGCAATAACCCTTATATTGTATAATTAAGGTCATAACCACAAAAGTCATGTTATAAAACGTTATTAGATTGCGATTGCTACAAATAATTTTATTATTATATAAATTATTATATTAACATGCAATTAAAATTAACAAAGAAGTGATTTATAAATCAAGCACTTCATTATTCTTCATTAAATTGATCATTAGTGCTATTAAATTTATATACTGAAGTTTTTACCTAGAATTTTAAGTGCATGTATAGCTGTAACTTATCACTACTTATTTTGTGTTTTTAAATATTGATTTATGTACACATATTATGAATGTATCAATGATTATCAAAATATTATTGTGCATTATTCAGATATAACAATTGAATTCTATTAAAAGTAGGAAAATATCTTCAACTCCTAAACTGTCTAAATACTGAATTAATAATTAATTGTAAGGCAAGTATAAAATTTTCAATACTATAAAAATCATAAAATTGGATTTCTTATAGAAACATTACCATGTATATTACCATTCTATACTGTTAATGAATTGAAAAATAAGAATTTATTATAAACATAATTTAAACATCCATTGTTATTAATACAGAATAGAATCAGGGAGTTTATAAATAGAAATCATATTATTCTAAAATGCCTCATAAAAATACAAATAGTTTGCTACAACTAAACTTACTTAAAATTTGGTTAATTAGGAAATAAATTGCTAATAAATTACGAAGCAATCAAAACTTTTTATTAAAATGCGATTCTAATATTATTTACTTTTTAAAAAAAAATGACAAATTTTTTTGGTATTTGTATACAAAGACGGTAAGAATTAAAAAATGGTGCGAATATAACAAGAGGCATGCACTGCTTATTTCCGCATACAAACTTATAAGGAGGGACAAAGGTTTGACAGGATATGACAATGACATCCCCAGCACGCATTAACAGCCCGTAACAAACGCGTTTTCCGCAGACACAATGCCATAACCTAGTTTTTTACGCTAATTTTCTTTGTCAGTAAGATTAATGAGTTTCATTTCATGGTTATGTTCTTTTAAAAGATTTTGCGCCAAAGATTCTATTTGTAAATACTTTCTACAAACCGCTTCTCTGTTCTAATTTTATTTATTACTGTAAGACGTTTTTTTAAGGCAACTATCTGTAGCAATATTATCATTGAGTGGTCAGTGAGCCACAAGCGTCTAACGCCTCACACTCTTGTTGTATTATATTAACTTCAATGCAAAGTAGAATGGTTATGATTCGCCATTGTAGCTTGAATGCCAATGGAAGCTTTTTGGAAGTTCAGAAAATTCGGAATCATTGAAGATATTACTCATCTACTTCACTTATCAGACATCAAGTACATCAGATTTAAAACTAAAAAATATTTTCGATAACTATTAAAAAAAACTCTCTTCTCAGGCGTACAAAGCAATGAAAAAATTTCCGAATTAAAAGAAATTAAATAATTAATTAAATTCTTATCACTACATAGAACTATTTAATATCATCGGAAACTTTGGTAGAATCCAATTATATTAGTTTGCCATCCATATGAACAAACTGCTTTATCTTTGTTTGATTATAACCAATCACTAAATTACCAATAAATATCACATCGAGTTATAACTGTTATCCAAAGTAAAGTGAGAAATAAGAATTCTTTAGAAGATATTTCGTTTTATCGCATTACACACAGTTTACTGAAAAAAATATTTGTTCATTAATTGTTGCACAAAGAAATATTTATTTCAAAAATATTGTTTTTATACAAAGGAGCATCCATTTGGAAAATATTTGTCAATTTTCTTTTTTAAAATATAAAATGCTGTCAAATCGTTTTGCAATGAAGCTATACGAAAAATTTCAATTATTTTATACTTTTCATAAATATGATATTTGATGATAATTAATATCGACAAGTACTTTTCCTTAGTTCATTCATGAAAACATTGATTCCATTCCAATTTTAAAATGGTATTTTTTTTCACCACAGTCATCGTTCCATAGTAATTTTGAAGAAAATATATATTGCTATCAATTTTACTAAAACAGTTCTGCAGAATTAACATTATATCGAAACAAATGAGGGAAGTAAAATTTCCAAAAAATATCTCACCGTTGATAGCAAATTTATAACTTTTATGTTGACTAATTTAATTATAACATTGCTGAAGAGAAGAAAATAATTCGTATTTTAATACCCAAGAGGAGTGACATGTTTAGAAAACATAAGAGTTTAAATTTTATAACTTTAATGATTATTTCGGGAATTACGCTGGTAATAAGATCACTCTCACGACCAGAAAAGACAATGTCGATTCTCCAATCCAGCCAATGAGCTATTGAGGAAATCTATCTTCATTTCATTACCTTGGACTATATTTACAGATTATTGTAGTTTCTTTTTGTAAAGAGAAGGTTTGACAATAAAAGATTTATAAGATTTTGGGCTTTATCATGTGACTGTAATTCAAAATTTGATTAAACATTCTTTTTCTAATGGTGGGTACTTGGGTGTAAGCCCTTCGCCACAACAAAACCGGAGACTGCTACTCATTTTATCGTTACCTTGTGGGCACCTGCGAACCATGTCACGGAGGCGAGTAGCATTACCAACGTCACACCACCCACCACAAACCCGTTTATAAGGCCGGCCACATTCATCCATCATCTCAGGAAACGACAAGAAACATAGTTTAAGAGAAAGTACATCCATGCCCAAGCTGGGGTTCGAACCCAGGCCCTCCCCATCCATAGTCAGATACGCTAACCACTAGACAGGGTGGGTGGCACTTGATGAAACATGGATTGTTTTATTCAGTATAAAATATACTGATGAAATAATTCAAAAATGAAACAGTAAATGAAAGCTGCTTGTAAAATTATCCAATTTATTATGTCATTAGGGAATTGTTTATAGCTCAAGAATGCTATAAATTACAATTGACAGAGAATATCATAACATATAATACTATTCAATTATACTATTCTTTTATATGGAAATCCAACATAATTAACTTAGATAATAGCACAACTGAATATTAAAATTAGAATGTAAAGTTAATGGCATTCCCAGTTAATTTTTAACACTACATTCAAATGCTTCATTGTATATTTAGCTGTGTTATTAATTTGAAAAAAAAATAATTATTTGTAAGTACAAAATATTTGAAATATGTATTTATGAAAGAGAGCTGTGGAAATAACCTTGAAAGTGTAAAATGTTTATGATAAATTAGTAAGCGAAATTTTTTTAATATTTTACAGCTGTATATAATAACTTTCTTAAATTAAAATAAATATTAAATAATAGTACCATTAAG
Source organism: Latrodectus geometricus (assembly GCA_026290005.1). Taxonomy (NCBI): domain Eukaryota; kingdom Metazoa; phylum Arthropoda; class Arachnida; order Araneae; family Theridiidae; genus Latrodectus; species Latrodectus geometricus. Next base: position 8,286 of record JAPDSC010044094.1, read on the forward strand.
GTAAAAAAAAAATTTAAGTGAAGAAATCTATTATTGTTTTATCATTTTCTTATAATTAATTAGGTAAATATAGCGCCTTGAAAAACATATTTAAAAATACATAATAAAAACAAATTACTAATTCAACTTCCTATTAATTTAACTACCGATTTATATTATCACAATTTATTATATCACTTATATTTTTATACCGATTTACATTTATATCACTTGAAGAAATCTCAAAATTGCCTAAAAAACAAATTTTTAAATATTTAATAACTTTAAGTGTGTATTTAGTCCTTCAATTATCAATTAAAATATTAACAACCACCATAATTACAAAATACAGACTTCCATAATAGTTATTACAAAAACTGAATACTTAGAAAAAATGGACGTTTAGAAATAATCTACATAAGCTGAAGAATAACATAAGGTATAACATAACAACTTTGACAGGAAAAATGCTAGGTATATAAGACATTCAAATCTAAAAATAAACTAAAATCTTCAAAGCAAATAAGTGTCAAATTTAATAACTTCTTATAAAATTATTATAAAAATTACTTCCTTAAAGGAATTACTTTAAAAGCAATTTACCAGAGAAATATAATACCAATTTAATTCTTGAATCTATTCGTTTAAAAGAATCTAGCCTTAGAAAATCTCATATAAGAAAAGGATATTAATGATTTTTTCATGAAAACTGTGTAAAGAATTGAGAAAAACAATAGAAACATAATGAATCTATTTTTCAAAGAATTTCGATATGCGAGATTTTGCATTCTGTATAACAAAGTAATCCTGTTCTAATTTATTCTAAAAGCAAAATTAAACTCCAAACTCACCAAACAGGATTTTGTGAGATAAAATGCGAGTTAATGATAAGAAAATCATAAAAGAACATTATATTCAGAAATAATAACAGCTTTCATTCTAGTTTAAATATATATTTTTGCTAGTTCATTCACCTTTCTTGTTTTCTGCACATAATAAGTTTGCATCCGTTTCGAGTTTCTAAAAGAGAAGTGAAAGTCTTGCACATAAAAAGAAGCTTTTGTGTTACTTTCAATGTAGTATTTTATGGTCCTCAAGCAGAAATAACTGCGATAAAGCACTCCAAGACATTCATTCTCAAAAGAAAGGTCGTAAGAATTTTAGGGGGAAATTTTCACATTATTCTTAAGGAATTCTGGAACAAACATAAATCCTTTCAGAACATTAATCATATCTATACAACACAAAGATAAATAAATAAAAGCATTTTCTACACTTTTACTGTGAACTAAGTAGCGTGCAAGTTCAAAACACAACCAATGCGGATGCATGCCTTGAATCCAATCCTAATGTTTTGTATAGAATAAGTATCTACTGAAAGGACATTGAAATATTATTTATAAGAATAGTTAAAATAACTTTTTCAAAGGCAATTAAACACGTAGAACAAATATATAAAAGATAATGTTCACGACTTCACACGAATTTATTTTGCTCTTAAAATTGAAACTAGATAAAGGTTAAAAATAAAATTAGTTAAGCCTGAAATATTACAATACTTATATACTGACCTTTTACATAAAAAATATTTCAACATTATAAGAACAAGTTACTTCCTAAATTACCTAATTAAAGTAATTTATGTTATTATTTTATTGGAAGACAATTTTGAATTTTTCTAAAAAATTAATATAAAATTATATTGGAAATAAAAATATAAAATTAACTAAAAAGGAGATGGATTTTTATAATTATTTAACAAGAAGAACTGAAATTAATATTTAACATAAGGGACATAGATTCATAATATTCAAATAGTGAATGTCTGAAAGTCAAATAAATGTTTTAAGGAATTTGCGTTTTTTAAAGGTATTTACATAATAAGCAGCATGAAACATGATATGAACTACTTTAAAAACCGTTTTTTGGAAGGATAATGTAAAATGGAATTAACCTATTTTCATAAATTATAAGAATTTCATAAAAAAACTCATCCATTATTGATCACACCATAACCGATAATTGTAAAAAATAAGTAAATCTTATGTTTATTTTAAACATACATAAGATTATACATAGAATTTACTTACAAGATGGGCACTGGCTTCTTAATAACTAAAGGTTTCACTCGAATGACTTCCACCTTCACTGGCACGTGTTTGGGTACTGGAATTGGCACTGACTTGTGTACTGGAACAATGTATGGTTTTGGTACTTTTACGTAAATAGGCACGTGATAAGGTTTGGGTACTGGATAATGCTTGGGTACGTGGACCACGTATGGTTTTGGAACCTTCACTACCTTCGGGATGGGGTATGGCTTGGGAACTGGAACTGATTTGTGAATGTGTATGACTTTAGGCACGTGAACAACTTTGTGTACATGCTTAACAACAGGAACAATCTTTGGTACTGGCACCGGCTTTGCAATGGGAAGTGGCTTAAGCACTGGTACGTGTTTTGGTACAGGAACATGCTTAGGCCAAGGAACATAATGTGGAATAGTGATTAACTTTGGATGTTCTTTAATAATGACTTTAATTGGCCTATAATCCCAGCCATGTCCGTCTCCTGAAGCTATCGTCAACAGACATCCAAGGATGAAAACTGAACACAACAATAAAGGTCTCATATTCTCAGTGACCTGCAAAATATGAAAATATTATAATTAAATTCACACATTCAATATATATTCATATATATAATTAATAACATAAAAAATGAGATTAAATAGTATTTCATTGTTAATCATCAGTTTATAAAATATGTATAACGTAATAATTGATTTTTCAGTTACATGTTCAACTTCAACAATGATAGTTCAACTTCAGCTGTAGGTAAATCTGAGACAAAATCATTTACCAGCTTAATTTATACTTAAGAAAAATTAATAATTTACGTGAACTTTTAAGTTACATCTTTCTTCAGCCCATAATTTATTTGATGTACATAATTTATTTTATGTACATAGATTTCCTTATGTATGAGACGCTTATAAGATAACACAATAAAAGTTACAATAAATATCTATATAAAATATATAACGAGTAACAAAATTAAGAAAAAAACAAAACTTTTGAAGACCATCATAATAATAAAACAATCATCAATTAATTTTATGTCAAGAATTAAGAAACATTAAACATCATTTTAAGATAAATAATATTTACATTATTTATTAAAAATAAGTAATATTCAATGGAATTACTATGACTCAAGCAAAAAATAATTCAGCCATTTCAAGCATTATCTCCTACTTTTACATCTAAACTTTATTTATATCAGTAAAACTTCATTGCCCTTCCAAGAACAACAATAACAGCAAATGAATATAAATAATACTCAGTAAAAACATAAAAAAATCCGTTACCCATCTAAAATTCAAATTTTTTTCGATAGATCAAGAAATATTTTTTTTAAAAAAAAAACTAGATTTATAAGATATCAATCAAGAAATTAAAAGAAAAACATGCATCCTTGATGCCAAGAATGCTATTCG
>JAPDSC010044104.1:0-10704 GCA_026290005.1 Latrodectus geometricus
TATATATATATATATATAATCAAAATGATGATTCTGGAAGTAAAATAATAAATTGTATAATATAAAGCAATACTATTATTATCATAATATCAAGGACTTATTTTTGAAATTAAAGATCAAGTAAAGATATGAAAATCATTATTCACAATATTTGAATAAATTCATCTAGAAGAAATTTTTAATTAGAAGCGAATTGCAATATTCAACTGAACTGAATATAGGAAGGGAAGAAGTAATTTAGAAACGAATTGCTTGAAATAAAATTAACTCAATATATAATAATATAAGAAAATGGAATAAAGGAAAATAGCAAAAGTAATAATAGGAAAATGAAAAAAAAATTAATCTATAGAATGTGAAAATAATTAAAATTACTAATTTGAAACTATATTTGGACAAGAGAAAGGAAGAAAAGAAACTGCTAAGTTCTTGCAACGAATTTCATTTTATATAAGGAACATATCTTGAAAAACTAATTTAAACCATTTCCCATCTATAACTAAAAATTTTGCAAAACACTTCTAGCAAATACTATTTTATGATATTAATTTTATTAGTTTTAAATTGGAAAAGTATTTGCCATCGTTTTATTTTAAAAGAATTAAAATTAATTAAAATATATGCAAAGTTATTTTTGATTAAGACTAATTCTGTTTTCGAATTGAACATTTAAAAATGAAATAGTTTCATCATATGAAAATAATTTCTGAAAAATAAAAAATAATAACAAAAACCGAATTTGATTTTAAATTCAGTTTAGTTAATGTTCTTGTATCGTATGTTAAATTTAGAATTCGTGATACGTAAATAATATAAATTATCTTATGTATGTGAAGAAAATTATATCTTAATATATTTGTTGATTAAATTATTGCAATAATAAAACATACCTTTTGAATTTTTATTTTTTAATTTTTATTGAAATTTTCTAATAATAAAAACTACCTTACGTTAATTTAAAAGATGTTGTTCTAAATATTAAATGAGACTACATTTTTTTCGAATAATGGAAGTAGAATTATATTCCACTAATAAAAATGAGTATAAAAACATCAAAAATTTAAATATATAGTTTCTTCATAGAATTTGTGATGAAAACTTTAGTATTTTAAATTACGGAAGCACAAGTGATATTCATGCACTTTAAGATTTTAATACTACTACATAAGAGCATTCATTAAAACATATGAAAGTAATATAATTGTAAATATTATAAAAAGTTGCTAATTATCAATAGAATTGAATTAGTATAATAAATCTAAAACTATGAATTATTTTAAAGGAATAAAATGAAAATTCTTTGTTTTTTTATTTTTATTTTTTGAAAGAATGAAAAAATTTTGAACAGGTGTTTACTAATTATTAAAAATAATTTACAATAATTATTAAAATAATTTCATATATTTTATTTCATTTCTTCAACTTCTACATAAACTACGGTTGTTAATCAACAAACATTCTATGCTTTGAAAGTTCCGATAAAGAGGCTATCTGGGAAGCACATAAGACATTTAAAATAAACGTCGAAAGGAAAATAAATGGTTAGCGAATAATGGTTTGTTAAGAAAGTAGGAGTTACGTAGAGAAATTTAAATTCCATGTTACCTATATAAGATGGAAGCTGATGTTAATGTAGATGAACAAAATAGTTCATTTTGAGGTAATCATCTGTTAATTAGCTCAAAATGAACTATTTCCTTGTAGTCTAAAACTGAAAATATCCAAATATGGAAAACGTTTTGTTTTTCCATATTTAGATATTGAATATTGTAAAATATTTCCCAAAGCAATGCATGGAATTTAAACTCCATACAGAAAGGTTCAACAATTTATAAAAATATCTAATTTGTGAGTTCGTTGTGGAACAACACACATGCACAAAAACTGCTTCAAACTCTTAAAACACGTGTGATGTCTTTACTTTCTTAGGTAATCCTATTTAGATTATATAATATTATTCCATATATCAATTGTAGTAGAATAAAAGTAAATCCTAATAGAGTAAAAGTAATATAATTTAATCCTAGTTGAAAAAAACTTTTATTCATACTCATAAATAGGCATTGAGATCACAGTGCTGGAATTTTTTGACATTCATATAAGTACAACAGTAAATAATGTTGGGGAGTATAGTTTTGAATTCAGTGGATATGAAATAAGAGGGTAGAGCAGTTCTACACGATATTGTTAAGTATTAAGGCTCATTGAAAAATATTATCATGGCGGAAATTTTCTTCAAGCAGAAAAAACAGCTAATATTGTTCAAGTAATTCTTGACAATGAGTCGATAGCAAAGGAACTGGTCCTAAGACTGATTTCAACAATTTGGAATGCGTTGCCATTAATTTTTCTGTGCTTAAAATCAATGATACTGATAGATGGTTTTAAAGAGCACATTAGCACTCTATATAAATTAAATAAATAAAAATTATATTGAAGTCTATGATTATTTTTTGAACATTCCCAGTGATCATTCCTGAAAGCATACGAAGTGTATTGCAGTCTTTAGTTACTGGTGAGAGAGATTCATTAAGTGCTAACTTGAATAATTCTATAGTAAGTACACACATAACGTAGCAACTTCGATGACAGGTTGTTCTTTAGTTACTGCATCTTTGTTTAAAACTTTTGATTTGTTTTAATTTGATTGATTTAATTGATTTTAATTTGTTTTAATTGATTTTGTTGCATCTTTGTTTAAAACTTGGATTATTTTTTACTTAAAAGTGGATTTTGAAATAAATTATCTTTAAATATTAAGATAAATATAATTTCCAATAATCTTGATGAGGTTGAAGATATCCTTCCTTATACTAATGGCTCTAAGCTGAATTCTGCTTTGGATAATGAAAATGAAGAGTGTAAGAAGATTTCTGATATTGTAAAAAGTGGCTGTATGTGATTATTATAAAAAAAACATTATAATATTTTATTCTTACATCTTTACTAGCTTGGAAAAATAATTGTAATTTTAATATGATGTTAATATCCACCTGTAAGATATATGTAGTTATTAATTTGAAATTGATGATTTTGAGAAAACTCAGAAAAACAAAACAAACATACAAACCAAAATTCATGCAAATGCAGGGTTTTTTTTTTGTTTTTTTTTGTTTGTACAATATGATAATCAAATGTTAAGTATATATGGTTAAGTTCTTTATGGCACAGTATTCAATGAGCTAAAGCTCCAATGCTATAAAGTAAATATTTTCTCATTCGAATAAACCTTAAAAAAATAAAGAAAAAAAGAAAAAAAATCAGATTTAATAACGTATGAAAGCAATATCTAACTTCAAAATGCGTATATAAAATAGTTGTAAGGCTTTATTTGTAGGAAAACAGCTGACGGTTGCAATTGCAGCTGTTTCAGGGATCATATTTTAATATTTTAAAATTATGCTATATGTAGCCCACATCATACAGATATTAATTAAACAGGCATATATAAAACATTTCAAGATATGTAAATAGGATTTATATAAATTTATTTATAAAAACAGATTGTATTGCACATTTTATTTTTTAAAAAATAACAAACTTTTCAAATTTTGAAAATGTTTAGGAAATTTTCAAAGATTGTTTAGCATTTTAGTATAAAAAATCAAGTATATGTAACCAAATTAAAATTGAATTTTCAATTAAAAAATGTGAAAATTTGTTATTGAACAGCTTAGTTATTTCTTTGTTTGAGCAGCTTACATAAGCTTAACAATTCATTTCATTTAAACGATACTCTAAGAAATGTGGCATTTTTAACATATGTTGCTATCTTAAAGAAAGTTCTTTATTAACACAGTGTTTATACTCTTGTATACTAATAGAGGAAACATATGATATGTGAAAAATATGAATTTCCGTATCTTGCTGATCAAGCCTGAATTATGATGGTCAGATTAATATGATTTTGAAATTAATTTAAAATTATATTACCTGATAAGTGTCGAAAGGAAGAATATAAGTGGTATATTTCAAATGGGGTTGAAGATATAATAGTTCATAATATACCTTACACTTATATAATAAAATATTACTTTTTCAATAAATATATATTTTTCTTTATGTAAAAATAAATACAAATTCAAATCGTTTTATTCTTGGTTGCTTCATCAGCTATAACATATTAAGAGAAAAGTATTTTCATGTTTCTTAATATGAAATGATAAAAAATTAGAAATTCTTTAGAACTAAAAATAAATTTAAAAATAAATTTGCTTATTTACTTTTTTTATGATATATAACAAAAATAATCCGAGAGCTTTATGGCAACCACTTATATCTGTAGCAGAATTTTTAATTAATGAGAATCGATATATTCTAAATTTAGAAATCATGAAATACTATTGAAATACCAATAATAAATTTAAATTCAAATTTGATAACTATTTTTAAAACCTAAAAATAATTATTTTAGACCGAAATCTAATAACGTAGAACATTTTAAACTTAATAAGAGAAAAGTTATTTGATTAAATATATACTTGGAAGAATAATTCAAAAATTCTCATCATGTTGATGTCAAGTTATAATAAGTAACAATTACTAATTAGAATTGGCTGTTACTAAATTACTTATTGCTTATATTTATTTTTTAAAAATATTATACAAAAAAAAATTCCTATATTGTTGTTCAAAAAAATTTTAGGTTACGTTTGTGTAGTAAGCTTATTCTCCGTATGATTTGTTATATAAAATTTAATAGTCACTTTGAATTTTGTCTATTATGGTCGTAAACTAAATCTCATAAAATAATTGTCACTCAACTCTAAAATCAGATATTTTTTAAATGGAAAATTATTGCGCTATTAGACTTACAAATTTTAAGGTATTTTTCAATTATATTGAACATATAAGTTATGCAATCAGTTTGATAAATAAAAATTATTATGTAATATTTACTCATTAATGAAAAATACGCGTGTGTTTAGGAGTTATAAAATACTTTGAAAGCATTTCTCTTTAACATTGAATTTATTCTTAAGTAAATGAAAAGAATCAATTTATGTGTGTGTGAATGAGCCTTTGTCTATGAGTTTTCATCTCTAGAAAATAGATCCTGTTTAATGATGTCTTTACAGAAAAAGAGAAAATATCAGATATGAATGGAAAATAATTTGTAATCAATTTAATAAACTCAGAACTTATTATTGACAGTGTAATGTATAATAGTAGAAAGAAAGAAAAAGGAAATTATTATATTCGCACGTTTATATATGTTATTTCATATGTGTAACAGAGAGTAGGGATTTCTTAAAATATATATTCTTTTAACTAACACTCGCATAATAATTGACTAAATTATTATAATTCAATAATTTTTTATTTAAATATGTTTTTAAACATAAAAGTGGTATATTAAATTGAAACTTAGTAATTTGCCTATTCATTCAATGCTTACCTGCATTTTTCTTAATGTTAGCAATGACAAATGACATTTACATCGTATATTATGCTTTTCCACAGAATGAAAAACTGGCATGCACTTCAAACAAAATTAAGTCAGGAATGCCGATAAAATAATGTTTAACAAATTTTCATACGTAGAACTGGCCAATAGTTTGTTATTTTGGGGAAAATTTAATTTTTCTGAGTGTTTTGTACTTACAAAAAGAAACTGAAAATGAAACTTATTCGAATATAATAACAATGCATAAAGTACATATCTCTTCCATAATATTTTATGAAGATTTGAAGATTAAGAGAAGTTAATAAAATTAAAACTTCAGAAACAAAAATCACCAGAACCAGTGTATTTAAGTTTTATTATTATTATTTTTTTTGTATTCTAACATAAATTTCATTTAATACTTTAGATTAAACAAGAGTTTGAAATCACTTGTTAAAATTTTAATCAAATACTGTTAAGTATTATTTTTATCTTATTGATATATGAATTAACATATTTACATTGATTTTCAGCAATGGTTTACAAAGGAACTTACTTTTTATCCGAAAACTATTTATTTTACTTAAATAAGTCTAAAAAAGTTATTAATGTTTCCTGTATATTTCACAATGTCTGTAACTAATCTAATTTTAAGTTTTACACATTCAGGAAAACTACTTTTTTTTTAACAAGTGGAAAGAGTATTTATTAATTGTCTGTGAAATAATGAGGTCTCAATATTATTTACAGCAAACAAAACAAGATGAATGAATTTTAAGCGAAATTCAAAATTAACAATATCAATACGTTGCAGAGCATTATATAAGATTCAACTTTCTTAACCATGAATCTTTTAACAAACGAATACCGTTTCTTTTTAACAAAGCAAAGTTGAATTCTATCTGATTTCAAACCAGATGCGTAAAAAAAGGCATTCAGAGAACAAAGCTTTCTATCTCAGCTCTTGCAGGATTGATTTTGATTCCAGGAGAGATTGGATCTGTTTTTCGATTATCCGCTCAACATTTCTTAGAAGCTGAAGACTTTAGATACAACTAACAGGAAGGGGAAGTTCTAGAAGGGAGGACATGAATGGTGACAGGCAATGGAATCTCTGGAGTTTCGAAAGTGAGCCTAGTATCTTTGTCCATCAAAAGTTTCACAATTCAAGCAAGTTGTCAAGAAACCAGTAGAAATGCCACATAAATTCGATTGCAGGTATTGTAGATAATATTCTTATCAAAACTTCAGTAAATTACCTTTTAGCACAAATAAGCGCTTTATAATGAATAAAATAAAATTACAATACAAATTGATATTTTTCTATGTTAGTGAATAAATTACAAATTGAATTTATAGTTTTTTTTTTAGTTTTAAAATATTTCTTAAAGCAGGAGTTAAATAATATGAATATAAAAATAATAAATATTGTTTTTGTCTATCAAATGATACGATATTTTACTTCATCAAATTGAAAGTAAATTAATTCACTATATTAGAAAGTATACTTTTTAATTTAAAGTACAAATATTTTTTAAAAAAATTTGAAAATACAAACATATGATACCCATTTATTTTTTCAATAAAAAATTCATGAAGTAATAAGTTAATATAAGTAAGGTAAATTTATGAAATATTTATCTAGATTAGCTTTTAAAACTACTTTAAAATAGTTTTATTTAAAAAATTACTGAATAACTTTCTTGAATTTATATTTATTGAGACATACTTTTTTTCTCTATGAATAAGGTCAATTAATACTATCTTCCAAATCATTATCTTTAATCAACATTATCTTTCAATTATCACTATTAACCAAATTAATTATACCGTTAACTAAATATAATAATTAAATTGTACTAATTATGATTAAAGGTATCAATCATGTATCGTGTCTATATATTTTGGTAAATAAATTAATGCATACAAAATAAAAAGAAAAGAAATAAAATCATTACATATTAAAAAATAAATTATTTTCAAATTCTGTCTTTACGTAGCTTTGAGGTATCATTTCATACTTTTTAAACACTTGTCTCGTTTCACAAGCAGAAAAACCGTGCAATCATCAAAAACCAAACACTTTAGTCAGTACAACCTGATAAAGTTTTCTGTATTGATACTGTTTTTTTTTTTCTTCTATTTATTAAGGCCATGGTAGCCTGGTTGGTTAGGGCGTCGTTCTCATCACCAAAAGGTGGTGAGTTTGAATCCCAGCTTAGCCGAAGACCTGCCGTGTTCACTAATGGCCCCTGGGGTACGTAAAATATGTTGGGTAGCAATGTCCTCCATGTACCCATTCCAAATTAATAGCTCTGGGGATGGTTAGAGTCAGGCTATGCGTCTTCTCTGGTTTCAATATCTAAATTGAATGATTAAGATTGTGCTGCCATCTATGAGCCAGAAATCGTACTTCCACCTTCGTTTGAGAATGTTCTTTTTAAAAAAAAAAAAAAAAAAACGGAAGACACTTTCTGACTTCATTCACCTAGCCTTGATTGGTGGGCTTTTCATTGCCAAGTGTCATTAGAAACAACAACAACACTTTTATTTATTTCTATATGTACAATTAAAATATTTGTAAATTAAAATATTTAAATTGTGTAACTTGATTTTTGTTAGTTTTACTTCGATGTGTTTTAACGTTAGCTGAATTGCCTTTATCTTAATTTTAATAATTCATCAATGTGTTTCATGTAATAGTATTTCTGCTAATGTATTTATATATACATATATTATACCTACATTAACTATATAAAATTATTAATTTAAATATTAGAATATGTCAATTAAAGATAAAAGCAAAAGTATATAATTGATTCAATTTTTTCTAAAAATTTATTCAAATTGATAAAATAACGAAATTAGCAATATTTAGTTGTTTATCCTTTTGACTTGATAATATCACCAAACTTTCAGGGTTTGTAATTGAAATTACTATAAGATATTTTTAAGCATTATGAAATTTTCAGGTTTAATACTCTGAATGTGTTTTTTCTTTGAAGGTTACTTTTCTGGTTTATGATTTTTCGTGCGATGTGTTTTCAAATATAATTAATTGAATTATGTTGAGATGACATATACTTTTCGGTTCACACTTTTATATTATTATTTTTAAATGCTTACGATTAAAATAACATAAATACAATTAATAATTAATATTTTGTATTACTGTGAGCTAATAAATATTTTAAAACATATTTCATGAAATTTTGTAAATATAAATTAATATTATGAAATATTGGTAAAATATTTTAATAATTTTTGTAAGATGGAAATTAAATGATTGTTTTTATTTGAACTGTATGATCAATGCATTCCAAAATTTAATGAGTATTGATGTCAAAATTGTACTAGATCTTAATTTTTTTTTTAAATTTATAGTCAAAAACTATCTTTATAATTACACTTTATTAAAAAATAATGATTTCAGAAGATAACACTGCTTATTATCTTATTAATAATTATGATTCACATATGCATGTTATATATATAAATTTAAAGTATATTTTAATAATAGTATACAGACACAGCAATATGCAATAACTATTTTAGATTATTAATTTTAGAATTAAATTGTTTACAAAGTTACCAATCGAAATTTTAGCTTCACTTAATTTTTTTATTTATCCAGACAAATAACTACCACTGTTGCTCCATATTAATTTTGCATCATAAAATAAGTGATAGAAACTTAAATTGCCTTCTTAATTTCGAGAAAAAAACACTTCTGCATTTTTCCAATGAACAAATATGACTTGTTTATTTTAAGAGAAATTTTGATTTTGTCAATTAACTTTTGTACCTTTTAGGACTCATATGAATGAATTGCTCAAATTGATTAAAGAATATAAGGATGTGGGTGGTAAGACTTGAACCTAGAGAATTGTTTGTTTGGTTGATTAGATTATGGGATAAAAATGAATTTAGTGTGGCAGAGAAATGTATGTTTTATTGAGATAAGTATTTACTTAAAAAATTGTTTTTAATAAAGGATATGGCTTCTCCGATCGGCTAGCAACGTTGAACGCCTTTAAAGCATCCAGTTACAGAAGCCATTAATGGGAGGCTAAGGTATTCTGTCTTATTTTTCCAAAAGAGTTCTGTCCATGTGTGTTTGTAGGGGGTAGTAGGCATGCATCAGCTTGTCTGCTTATAATGTACCAAACATATGCTCTATTGGACTCATGTCTAAAAAAACACGCTGTCTATTTCATTCATAGGATTCCAGCCAACTAAAGAAAATCATTCATCAAGTTAAAATTATGTGCCGTAAAATTGTCGTCCGTTAACATAAAGTCACTTCCAATTGTTGCTACTACAATTGGCTTGATGGTCCCATCTATATCAATCACCGATTAGAGCATCATTTTGGAATCCAAAGATCTGTGCGTTCATCAATGGAGAGGACAACATAGAATATCAAATTCCTCCAACCCCAAATGTATCATTTTCGTACACGAACACAAGATTGTTTCTAGTAATACGTTCCCTCCAAAAGAAAATATGTATATTATGAAGATGAAGAGAAAAACGGGTATCGTCAGAGAAAAGAATATCGCACCATTCCACTTCAGGTACACTGTCACTCACTCCCCGGGGATGTGATGTTGACTTGCTCTAAATGTGACGCACAACAATAGCCCGCGAGAACACAATCCTACAGCTTGAAAGTGGATTAAAATAATTTTTGTCGAAACTATGGTACCTGTAGTCTTGCGAATTTGTTGTTCAATAAGGGTTGTATTGACATTTTAGTTTTCACAAGTCATTTATGTAACTGTCACCATCTTTGTACCTCCTCGACGACCGTATCTTGCTCATCGCGCTGCATTTTCAGTTCCCTGAAATTGGTTCCATCTCCTAGAAATCAGACTTTGTGAAACTTCAATAGCTTTTGGAATTCTGAATGTGTTTGCATTTCGTTCTAAGAAACAAATAACTTTCTTAGTTTCTTATTCAGTTAAATGGCTTCATATAGGTATTTCATTCACAATGAAACAACGCATTTACTGAATGTTCATGATTCTTTTCTACTTTGTCTTAAGTTTAAATCCAAATCTCATTCTCTGCCAAAAAGAGTATCGTCTTCGATATCAAACTTAAAATCTGATTACAGTGTTTTAAAAATTGAGTAGTAGCCTTTATGACTCTCTTCTTCCATTTTATGCAAAAAAGTGCTTTTCTATATTTTTCAAAAAAAAAAAAAAAAAAAACTATATTGTTTTGAGCAGTGTATCTTCTTAATTTCTAAGTTGTTAAAAATATATGAACAATTTTTTAGTTAATTTCATATATATATATATATATATATATAT
>JAPDSC010044105.1:0-14976 GCA_026290005.1 Latrodectus geometricus
CATTTTGTAAAATGTATTAAAAACTTTAACAATGTAATTATAAAAAAAGAGGAACATAAATAAAGAGATATTAAATGTGAACAAAGTTTCTTCAAGGAAGAAAACAAAAATTGACTAAGTGTATTTTATTTTTCATGAGAATAAGGATTTAGTAAAGGATGGCCTTTTGCTAGAATTAATTAATTAAAAATTATTAAAAGGATTATAAGGATTGAATTCAGGATATTTTGTAAGAATAGAAGAAGCATGTCATTATATTAGACAATTTTAGAAAATAATACATATTTCAACCAATTGGAACGCTTACATAAATTTGAAAAATTTCACATCATGTTATAACTTTTAGAAGATGTCTGCATATCTATCTACTCATTACGAGAAAATAAAAAAAAATATTTTAAAATTCAAAATGATTATATGATATCAAAAATTTAAAATTATCACATATACTAACAAAATTAATATTAATCGCACTAGATGTTATCACATGCCTAGTAGTAATATTTGCTGTAGATTATCTAAATTAGAATAATTATCTTATACCCTTAAACGCTGATAACCATTTTTAATTCATACACAATTTTAATATTGTACTTATGAATCAATATTTTTATTTTAATTTAATATTGTACTTATGAATCAATATTTTTATTTTAATTTAATATTTTTATTTTAATTTAATATTTTAATTTGTTTTGTATAAGGATAACCACTTTAATAATGAAACTATTAAATTTGCGAAAATATCTTCTTAGCTAGCTCAAATATAAATGTGACTATTTTACCATTAAACATAATCTTTCCTTTCTTTCCTTCTAAAGAAGCCATAAACATTGCACAAAGCCATATTACGATCCTCTTTTACATTTTATTCCGAACTTGTTACAATGTCGATGGTAAGTATTTCCCCAACTCGTAAAAGAAATGGGATATAACACTTTCCGCCTAGTAAAACCATAAATACCTATAAAATGTTTCTTATGAAGTTAACCTCAGTATGAAAACTTGGCGAACAAATTTGGCTTTGTTATTTTATGACTCATTAATTCCATTATTACAGGTTGGCTAGAACTTTTCCTTTATGAAAATAATTTTACGAATCATCAACACAAAAACATATAAAATATAAATAAATATCGCTCATATATAAAGAATAAAACGTTTTACACTTTAAATATAGCGTTTAATCAAATCACAATGCATTATTTGAAAGGGCAGGGATTTTATTAAAGAGTTTTATTATTTATGTGCACTTGTTAATTTTGTGTGTGACAACAAATAAAATTTCTTTTGTGTACTACAATAAAATGAAGAACATACTACATGGCAGTTTTTAAGTTTGAATGGAAATTTAAAAGAAATAAAATCCCTCTTCCAATTCATTGTATTATTTCTTTTATTTCAAGAATGGAAAGGTTAAAGTTGGTGTAATTTTACTAATTTTAAAAGTTAATGAAGATTTGAATTTTGGTGAAGGGAAAAGGTAAATATCAAAATTAGACTTTACATTATTGATAAAGATAATTAAAATTTGTTTTGTAAAATTAGTCTTGCATGCAAAGTATTAAAAAAATGATAAAATGATCATTTTAGAAATTTTGCAAGTAAATCATTAATAATTATATTCATTACAGCGGAATACAAAGTGTGTATAATGTAATAAACGAACCAATACAATATGTAATGGAACAAAATGTTCTGAGAATTAAGTTTTAATGTAATTAAATACTTATAAATATCACTGCAAGTAAGAATTTATTTGATATATAATCTAAAACTTCCCTTTTCTAAACCAATATCATACTAATTTTGAATAAAAAAAGACTAATTATAAGAAGACATTTGTAAAAAAAGAAGAAAAAATTATCTAAAATTTAAGAAAATTAAATTTATTTCTGCCAATAATTCTTTTAATTAAATAAGATATTTTAATTAAAAGGTAGAATAAAATTACCAAAATAATTGATGTTTAAGACGAGATGCAAATTCAATAAAAAAAAAATATAAATCGTACGAATTTAAATATTACAATTTTGTATTGTTGAACAATATATATTGTTGAGGAATCAATTATGATATGTAACAAAAATATATGAATTCTAAAAAAGGAATGTTAGGCAAATCAAAATAAGAACTGTATATTTTGAGAGCTCTGATAAAATAAATATGTTCGACAATTCAAAGTGTTATTATAATTAAACTTAGAAAGGAAACTTCTTGTATTTTGATACTGACAAAATATTGAGCATAGAAAAATAAGATTATTAAATTAAAAAAAAAAACGGAATTAAAATGAGGATATTTAAGATTTTAAAATATGCATTTAATTATTGATTTTTTTATGTTTCAGATTTTTAGAATATGATGCTGTACTAAAAAAAATAATAATTTCTCTAAAATTTTGAATATTAATTTATAACTAGTTTCTGGTTTTGATATTCATCTGAATATTCATAAACATTGTAAAAATAACAAAAAGATAAAAGAACATGAAATAACAAATGAAATTTATATTAAAAATGTCAATTTTCTTTACACCCAATTACTGCACAAAAATCATAATTATTTGTTTTGTAATAAAGTTTTGAGAATTAAAATTTGTATTCCGCTTAAAATAAACTTATAATAAGATGATATTTATTGAATTATATGATGATATGTAATTTATATAACTCAATAGTCAATATCAGTTCGAATAG
Source organism: Latrodectus geometricus (assembly GCA_026290005.1). Classification (NCBI taxonomy): domain Eukaryota; kingdom Metazoa; phylum Arthropoda; class Arachnida; order Araneae; family Theridiidae; genus Latrodectus; species Latrodectus geometricus. The sequence continues at coordinate 2,700 of JAPDSC010044105.1, forward strand.
TTAAGGATGAAATAAAATATGAAATAAATATTAAAGTAGTTTCTTTCTACAATTTTACATTAAATAATGATGTGAAAGATTCTGATGTTCATTACAGATTTTAATTTTTCATAAACATATAAATAAGGTAAAAATATAAAGAGTTGATTTGTCTTAAGTTAAACCAAAACAAATGTACCACTTGGTATTTGAATATTTTCTATTAATGAACATAAAATTTCTCATAATACATTTTGTGGTTTGCCAAGATATAGGCAAATTTTGATAATATTTTTTAAAATTTTGCTAAATCTAATTAAAAAATAATTAGATTTTCCATTAAATCTATTTGATTTAATTACAAATCTATTAAATCAAGTAGATTTTTAATAAAAATTTAGTTTTGAAAATCTATTTGAAAAACCATAAGATTTTATATTTATTTTTTAAAATTTATACCAGTTTATTTTAGTAAAGTATTTTTTAAATTTTTATTTACTTAATGTATTTAAAAGCAATTATTTATAATTGTTAAGTTCTTGTGTAGCATTAGGTTTACTGATTTAAAAATACTTCAATTTTTTCCCTTTTGCCGAAACTTTTAAACAATAAAGATTAACTAAAATGCACTGGATATTAAAAGTAAAATCAGTTTGTAATGGCTTAATATAAGCTTTATTATTAAACATTGATTCTCCGAAAGAAACTCTGCTTCCCTTAAAGTGACAACACTAAAAGTATCGATCATTTTTTTTTTTGTCAATATCAGACTTAATAATGATTTTAGTTTGCCAGCATGTTATATTATATTTTAGTTAACTTTTTTTAGCAATACTACACTTCTACTAACAGGAACCAAACTAATATACAGAAAAAGAAAAATTTTATTTTATTTTTTTTACTCGCAAATAATTAATCCTTAAAAGAAAGAAATCGCACTAATTTAAAATATATTTTCAAAAAATGCGATTACATCTTCGTTTTCTTTCGTTTTGAGAAACATTTTATCAGAAAATCGTACGCAGAACCATATTTTCGACTTCGATCATTTCACGTAAATCCTTTATCTTTTATTGGGGATTTGTGTTTTAAGTAAGGTTACTTTAATTCATTTACTCTACTAATATCAATATTTTCTAAACTAATACTTACTTAAAAACTTCAAAAAATTAATTTTATTTGCATCAGCAAAATCATTACTGTAAATAAAATAGGTTTCATTTTAAATGTTAATCAGTTAAAATGTCATTTCTTAGAACACTATGTTTCGCATTTATTTTTCTTAAATGTTGATACATATTTTAACAGACAGTAAATTCACAATAAATCAGACCAAGGAAATAACACAAGGTATTGCCCAAAGCATATCTTGACAACATGAAACAATGATATTCAATGTTCAATGCTCATTCATTCACATTCAATGTTCGATGTCAATAAAACATTCACTGCAAAAAATTCCCTGTTCGATATTATCACACATTCTGACATTAGAATAATCAATATGCATTGTTAAAGCATGTTCCAACTTTCAAAAAACTCACTAAACAGTTTTCTTAAGCAAAACATTGAATCACCCACAGACAAATACACACAAAATTGCAATAATTTTTAGACAAATTTATAATATTTATAATATATATATATATATATATATATATATATATATATATATATTAGCTTGGGGAAAAAGAAATCTATTATTTTTCCGTAAACTTTTTGTAACTTCTTTCAGATTCGCTTTGTAAAAAGGTTTAAAACAGTTTTCATGTAGATTTTTAGGTCTTGTGCGAAGCTACGACTGCTGACATGCTGTCAAGTTTGATCATTTTTGATATTTTATAGACATTCTCGACGATGTTGTATCCATGCGAGGTGCATCTTTAGCATCCAAATACCCAAACGGAATCGACGAAACCGAAATTGTGCGTAACTGGTTGTTACAGTCATATATAGGACGATATACACCTTTCACAATTTTAGCCACCTGGTTAGCATTTTCGCCATTATAAGAGAAAAACTAAAATGTATCGAATTTTCTGTTTGTTGTCTTCTATTTTTAAAACCTTGTACTCATAACTGAATTAATCAAGCAAAAAACCGCAAGAGAATATTTTAGTGTCAAATGTCACCTTTCCAATGAGCATAAATTTGAAATTGTTTGATAGATACCTCACACGATAGCGATCACTACAGACGTCTACCGAAAAAATAATGGATCACTTTTCCCTTACCTAATATATATATATATATATATATATATAAAAGAGATTACATAGATTATATATATATACATCTTAATAAGTATTACATTTTTTATAAACATGAAAAAAAAATATCCTTTGAAATTTATTAAATATAGGAGTTTGCTATTTTATATAAGAAATTACTCAAATAATATATGTATTGTAAAATATTTGTTTCAGTATTTTAAGATTATTATTATTAATATTTTAAGACTTTTCGGAAGAATTTAGTCATTTGTTGTTGGTTGACTTAAAGAGAACTACTGTAGATTATTACTGTAGAAAAATGAAAAAATAAAAATCCTTTGAAATTTATTAAATATAAGGGCCTGCTATTTTATATAAGAAATTACTCAAATATTATATGTGTCGTAAAATATATGTTTTAATATTTTAAGATTATTATAAGTATTGATATTTTAAGAATTTTCGGAAGAATTTAGTCCTTTGCTATTGGTTGACTTAAAGAGAACTACTGTAGATTATTTCTTTATAAAACATATTATTTTATACAAAATTTATGAGAAGTGGAAGACAATCTACTAAAAGAATACTACAAGTAAAATTGTAACGGAAGTACACAAGTGTTCCTTCCATTTTTTGAAATTCCATTTCTCTCTATTCATCGAAGAAGCGAAATGACAGTTCTACAATTCGAAATGCAGTGCTATCTTGTATCAACGTTTGCAAAATGCTCCTTTTCCGAAATTGAAAATCACATGAGAAATAGCTGATTCTGTTCTCTGATATTTGCACATATGAGAAATTTCATATATATTCTGATTACTTTTCTTATTTTTATCACCTGAGAAAGAATTGCAAATTTGTTCTTTTACATACTGCTTTGAATTATTTTAATCGAACTTTAGCAGAAAATTTTCTCTAAGAGAAAAAGGAAAGTATAACAGCGAAGAGGAATATCTCTGTCACACGCTACAAAAGTGAGTTATGTAAAGAATTAATATTAAAAAGGAAGCTGTATATTAGCTATATGAAAATGATATTATGTCAGGTGGTAATACATTTTGAAATTTGCTGCAAAAGTATTTCTTAAATTTAAATTGTATATGAAAATTCATGTGATGCATTAAATATTATAAATTTATCTATATATTTATAAAGTGATACACATAGAAAACAAAAATATCTATATCTGTAACGCATTAAATATTACTTGCATACACTATAAACAATCTTTCTATTAGCTACTTTACTAATTTTGAGATGCAAATTGGTAATAGTAATAAGTAATATTGTATGTGATCCATATATTTATTTATAAACGTGCTTAACAAGTTTATTGTCACGCTGGTATATTTCTCATCAACAGTTAATTTGTCAAATGAGGATTTATCAAAAGATGATTTTAACAAATGATTTATTTTTTTAATCATATATCTTGAAATTAATGAGTTATACTCACATTACAAATAATTAAAATGTATTATATTTTTGGTATTTTGGTCTATATTGTGTGTCTGTGCACAAATAATTATTTCAATTGTTTCCCTTCATTTTGTAATCACCTGATAGAAGTAAACAAATCGTTGATCAAGTTCATTTTAATTGTATTCTTTATTTCCTTATACCTGTTCTTCTGAATCTTTTTATATCTTTTTGAACTTTTAATATATTATAATTAAATTTCATGTTATCATGTGTTACAACCCGAAAAAAATGTTTGCAATAAAATGTTGTATCAAATGTTTGTTTATTATATTAAAACAATAATCTCGTTTTATTAGGTCACTTTCAATACATTATCATGCCAGGATAACAAGGTCTGGTAACATATTTTTATGAATAATAAATATTTAAGATAACATAAAGACTGAACTCGCTAATATTACTGCTTATATAACTTAGAATATTAAAAAAACTACCTATCACTTGTCACACATATTTGAAATATTGTTTTTGAATAATAAATGGTGAAAAACAGCGTGTAAAGAAAACACTGATTCTGTCACGTATGGCAAAAAACAGCAAAGAAAATCCAATGTTCGTCCCAAAACGAAAAACTTCTTCAAAAAGAATGGAAATTTTATGTTGAATTTAATCACATTTCAGGAGATGTCACCAAAAGTAGATAAACATGTATGAAAAAAGTTTCACCGGATGAAAAAGAAGGAATAAAACACAACAAATGTCATTCTCGGAACAAATAAAACATGAAACAGAAAAGGAAAAGAAATGTTATATAAAGTAACACTTGACTTTCAAAGTATGAATAATTTTAATTTCAAATTTTGCAATACAAACTTTTCGTATATTTAACTGTCGTAAGTTTAAATAATTTGAGTTTGTGGTTTTGTTATACAGTTTAAAATCTTAATAGTTTAAGCATATATTTTTTTAATGTATTATTTAGTTGGATTGAATGATGATTCTTTGAAAAAAATATTTCAAATTACAAGAAACATTAAAAAATTAAAATATATTTTTATCAAATTATTGAAAATAAACTTTCTTGAAGATAGCTTGGTTTCTGTAGCAAATGGAATCATTTCTAAATTATAATTATACCATGGTTACAATAATTTCAACAGATACTAAATTTTTGTCAAATATCGAAATATGATACTAAAAGAAAATTCTGAAGATTTAAAAAGTATTACATTAAAGATAGAAGCAGAAAACAGAAAGAAAATATTTGTAAAGCGAAATATGTAATTTGTAAACAAAATGTATGATTTGTAAAACAATTGAAATGCAATTGTTAACACATTAAAGTGCTTGGTCACAATTTTCACAATAACATAAATACATAGTTAAATATGTTATGTTAGTTATAATTTGTTTCAATTTTACTGCTTCTCCAATTTTTTGAAATTTTATTTGTAATTTTCTACTGATACATTCCTTTCAATGAAAGTTAATTTAAAGGATTTTTATATTAAATATATTTTTATTCAATAAATCTATCATTGTTAAGTTTAGATATTTTCTCTCAAAGATTTTAAATCTCTGTCTCTTTTAGAAGAAAAAAATAATTTTGTACTCTAAATTAAACAAAATGTAATATATAATAATTAAATTATTAAAGTTGATGAAATAAATTTTTTAAATAGAGAAAAAAATCCATAGATCTGTATATCTGTTAAAAATACTTTTTAAAAATCATTTTTAGAAGTGAAACACCATGAGGAAAAGAAATTATACCTTTAAAAACACGAAATGAATCACTCATTTATTAATTAGTATTTAATAATATTCGTTGTTTATGTATGTGATAATCAACCTTCTAAACAAAATGAAACATATTTTAAGAATACACTGATGTTTAAAATTAATGTTTTAAACACAAAAAATGAAAATTTTATTTAGAAAAGAAGGATTCATAAGTATTTCGTATTCTAACATTTCATGCTGTAATTCAAAAAAAGTATTGAAATATATTTGTACAGGTAACTGATATAAATATAGGCTGAATGCAAATAACATTCATAAAATATATTTGATATGATGCCAAATAATATCTATTGTGTTTGTTGCTCCATCTGTTAAGAAACCATTGCGACTTATAGAGACACATAAGTGTCATATTAAGGTTTCATTCTGTCAGTGAACACACAAATCAAAGTTTTTAATAATAATTCCTATTCTTCCGATTAAGTGAGAGACCGGTTTTATCTCATGTAGGTATCTTGGAAGTAGTTGTATTTGCTAAAAACGATTTAGTGGTCACCAGGTCCACAAAAATTTGCATGTAGATTTTGAGAAATTTATCTTTACAGCGTTTTGCAGTCACGATATGCACTAAGAAGATATGGAGCGGTGTTGTCCATCATATAAATTTTCTTTTCCAAACAAGAATGCTAAAAACAAAAAATTTCTTATATGTTTTCAGGAAGGCAGCAAGAAAGGTGTTGTATGAAATCTATTTGAGAATAACTTTACTTATCCTTCACTTCTCTATATAGAAGGGAAGAAGTAAACCATGACTTATTCATGATTATAAAAGAGATAAACTCTCATTGATCTTCATCTGTAAAGAGTTCTCTTAGGTAGATGCTCATACCTATTTTCTCTCAATATCATTATTTCAGACACAACAACTAGATAGACGTTGTTTGTTATTCTAAAATTGTAGATGTAGCAATTAATATTTGTAATAAGCAAACGTATTTCACGAGTGAATGCGATTTATTACAGAAGTCATGAAGATATTCAAGAAAAAAGTTTGCAGTTATCTATAGTAAATCTGTTTTAAATTAATCGTCTCGGATATATTTCATTCACAGTAGCGAATACGTAAAACTATGCATTTTTATTTATTTTGATGACATTTAAGGGAAATCACAAAAAGGATTTAAATGAAAACAACATTTTTCACCTACATTTAAGCCGGAGTGACAAACTTAAGGAATATATTTCATGTATAAGTTTAATTAACTATATTATTTGAAGTGCTGTGCCATGAAGGAATCATTTACCTTGAAAAAAATCCCTTAAGGACACAAAATATTTATTACTAAATATTCAATCAATGCTAATAATTAAATAGGAATTACAGGATTTTTTTTAAATTAACATATTGTTAATAGTAATGTGCGTATGTAATTTTTTTTGTTGTATAATTTTGATTAATGCTTGTTTTACGGATAAATGAATATTCAGTTTTAGAAATATGCTGTAAGATGCAACAAAACTTAACTGATTCTTTCATATAATGTTTCCCTGAATGGATTTATTTATTGTAAGAAAACTCATATTTGGCTCTAGAAAGAATTTTTCACGTTTTTAAAGTTCAGAATTTTTCATCAAATATAACATAAAAGGATGTGTTACGGAAATAAGAATTGAAAACCTTTGGATAAGCTCCTTTCAGTTAATTTCTTTACATTAGTATATTTTTTAATGTTGATATTAAAAAATGTAAACTTTATTTTTTTGAAAAATTCTTCAACTTATCCTGAAAGGGAAAAATAAGTTCAGATGAACAATTTGGAATGTTAAATGCAAAAGAAATACGATTTTTCGTTTTTCCCTGGATCCCATACAATTACTTATCCTTTATTTTATTTGCTAGTGATATTCTTTCTCTTTTTAATCACCAACATATTAAATGACATATGTGAGAAAAACTAGTATAATTAGCACTTGAAAAATTATTGATATATTTGCACGAAAGTTAGAACGTATTGAAATAACGATTGCAAATGATAAGTTTATAATACTTGATTTCTTCACAAATGTGTTAAAAATATAAAAATATATTTTGTCGATTTACGTAAGTGTGACATTCAATCAGGATTTAACATATATACTCATTATCATATACTTTTGAAAAACAGAAAGATATATTAAATGGTTTAAAAATAAACTTTACAAAAAGAAAAAAGAAAAAAGAAAAAAAAGTGGTTTTCAAAATTGCTTTTCAAATATTGTTTATTTTAATAATAAATTGGTCTGATATCAAATGATATGTATTTCTACATTTTCATTAATATTTAATAAAACATCTTTAATATTTTATATTCTCAAACATTTAAAATTTTCTACGATTTTCTACTAAAATGTGATAAAATATACTGCTTAGACGATTTCTAAGCAGTTTCATCTTTTAATAAAAGTAAAACTCAGAAAATGTTCTTTAATATTGCATTTATATCCTGATTCCTGTTGATCCATTGAAATTTCTCATTAGAATTGTTATTTGTTTAATCTCAATCGAATTGAAAATGTAATCAATACTAATAAAAACATATTGTTTTTTTTAAACTTTTTATAACATAAAACATTATGTTAGAGAAATCCTCTAATATATTTCTGAAATAATTTCCAATGTCTAATTTCCAAAACGTATCTTCATTATTGAATTATATACGAATATTTTCTTCTATTAATGAGTCATTTCAAACAGGAAATTAACCATCAATGTTAAAAGATACATTATTTTGTCTTAGACTTAAATTTGTAATTCAAAAAATAAGAAAGTGTTCAAATAATTAAATAACTGGCATTATGTGAAAAGGGATCAATATTTTGGATCTAATTAATCTTCATGCATCTAAAAATTCCTAATCTAACAGACATATAACTTTTATTTCAGATATACTCAAAGTTTCAAATCTCTTATATACAAACTATAAAATTTTCAAACTTTTTTAATTTCTCATCTTCACGTTTATTTTTCTTACCACTGCTGTTCTGCCGTTGAATCCCCGTTTGTCTTCAATCTTGTGACCTTTCTAGATCTACTTTATTCAACTCCTGTTGGTGTGTATTTTTTCTTAGAAGGGTGAGGATTAATGAGAGATAATGGGTAATTACAATTTATATGAAAGAAACAACAGCAAAACCAGCAAAGATTGCAATACTGTCAAATCTGAATTATTACAAGAATCTAACTATTGACGATTTTATACTTATCTGATTATTTGGAAACATTATTTTTTTTTTACTAGCAACCTTTTAAAGTTATTAGATTCTATATATGATGCAAAAAGCACTATAATACTTTAATAAAGTGAAATACATATTAAAATAGAAAAAGTGCTATAATATACAAAAATCACATAAAAATACTAAAAGTTAAATTTATGCCTAATTTGAAATAACCTAAATTTATAGAGCAATGACGCCGAAATTTGCCCTGTTCAAAATTTCAAACTAAAAACACGTTCCTTGAGATACCCAGTAAAATTAAAACTTCCAGAATTTTTCAGTCCTAATATATATCTTTCCGTTATAAATTTTAACTCTGCTATAGATTATGTTGCTAAAAATGCTACTTATATATTAAAAAAAAATGGAAACTGAATTTGTCATTACGTATAGTTTACTTTTTCAGGACTTTCTTATAGTTTTTGAATAAGTATGATTAGGGAAAATATTGACAACCAAAAAACAGCCGTTTATAGTCTTGTTATACAAATAAAAATTAAAGCAATAAAAAATAGTGTGTCTTAAGATTGTTTCTAGTTATTAGGTAATATTTAAAAAGCAGCTGCATATATCTATATAACTTTTTTAATACAATTATACATAAATATTATACCATTTTATATAACACAATTCTTAAAATTACAAAATTGTTTTGACATTTATAATATCATAGTATTAAAACACCAATGAACTAATTTAATTTTAAAATAAGACTTCTCAATTTAGGAAATAACTTTCAAAAATGCCTCTTAATTTCCAGAGAAATATTTTGATAAAAATATATAATTTTATATCAGAAAAATCTAGAATAGTAATCTTAAAAAATCTTATATTAAATTTTTCACCTACATTGGAATGATTGACTATTTGTTAGACAGTTTTCTTTCAGAAAAATAATCTCTGAATAAAAACAAATAGAAAAAAAAGCATGCATTTATACACTAAGGTAGTAAATACACTTTTGTCCATATAATAGTAAATGAAATAGGGAAAAACTTCATTAGAACTATTTAAAGGATAAAAAATTTATGATGTATTAAACTATTAGAAAAATACTATAACTATATTTAAATATTAATATATTTATTTGTCTGAAACACACTTTGCAGCTATTTTTTAAACATTTTTGGTATTCAGTTAAGCCATTTTTATATATTTATGACAAGTTTGACACTCAAAGTGTTCAGTATAAAAACAAATAATGATTGATAGTTAAGTTATAATCAGCTGTCAAAAATACCTCACAAGCAAAAAAAAAAAAAAAAAGATTTATATAATGAAGAGGTTTACTCTTACATCACAAATCCTGGATGTTGAACAAATTGTGACATAAGTAAAAAAAAAAATAAGTTAGGAAGTTAGATTTTGCTCAAAAGGTTTAAGAAGCACTGTCAATCTTATTTTTAAATGAGAACACAGATTAAAAGAGTGTACATTGGCTTAAATTAATTATTAAGATATTATTAAAATAAAATTTTTGTTAAGGTTTAATCGTGTTGTTGTTACTTATGACACTTGGAATAACCAAGACGGCAAGATTTAATCGAAATATTTCTGAATTACATAATCACCTATAACAATTCTGTTACTTTCAAAATGTTAATTTAAAGATGTTTTAAACTATGCATCATTTTATAATCTTTCATATATAAAAACTAAAGAACTACCGTTTTCCTCAAGTTTTCTCATGCATATGTTTTAATTTATCTGCAAATATTGGAATTAGCTAATTCTTGTATCGAAATTTAATATCCTGAATCACATTTTATAGAAAAAATTATACTAAAATTCATACTTATCTTATTCATCCTTAATTAAAAAGGTATTATATGTTTCAAACTTATTTCATGTGTTTGTGGACGAATTTTGAATTTTTCATGTTTAAACAAAATTTATAGTAAAAAAAATTATTTCTCTTGAATCTAATCAGAGGAATGGTGTTATTATATATATAATTTTATATATATACTTATCTTTATTTTAAAATTTTTTAATGAAATTTAAAAACAATGCTCTTAATTTCAATAAGATTTTTATATTTAGGTGAGGATATTAGTGTTTTAATCTAGAAAATTACTGAACTAGCTTTAGTATTCGATTAGTATTTTTAGTATTCGCTTTAGTATTTTAGCTTCTGTATTCGAAAACTGTTTCAAATAAATGAAACAGTTTTCGAATACAGAAGCTAAAAAGATATAGTACCAAAGCTATATTCCACGATATTTTTTTTTATTTCATCTTATCAGATTTTGTCTATAACCTGCCATAAAAATATTAAAAAAAATAAACAATGCTTTTACTGTCAGTGGCATACCTATCAGCTAAATTGACAGATCAAAAAATGATAATTTTAGTTTCAAGAGAATAAAAACAAATAGAAGTAAAAGAAACAATGTAATGTTTTTTTTTCTGTTTTTTCAATTGTTAATAGAGACATTTCTTTATAAATATATTTCGTCTGTTCCTATACCATCTTTGATGTTGTTCTAAGTTATTATTTCCATAGAAATTGCATTTTAGCAATTTTACTATACGAAAATACTTTTTCCTGAATTTATATCTTATTGTTGACTAAAGATCAATTACGAATAAACTTGATATCAAATCGAACTTAATTTGTCCAAATAATATTTTGTTCCAAAACGAAACATGTGTTTCTGGTCATTTTAAGCAATTTTTTGGCTTAATTAAATATTAGGTACATTTTCAGAGCATATTCTATGATTTTATTTTTTTTTATTTCAAAGAATAATATGTGGACTTTCACATCAAACTTAAAAATTCTATTTTATATTAAAAATTTCAGTAAACATTTACATTAATTTGCATTTTAATGAATACACTATAAAAAAATTTTTAAATGTGACATTCAAAATCGTTAAGTTATTTTTTGTTTCATAAATATTATTATTTTAGAGTGTAAAAATGTTAATTAATGTAGAAAAATTAATGTGTAGTCTTGAAATTAAAAAAAAATATAAAAAAATGATGGAGATATACTTAAAAAATTATTATTTGGGAAGTATATTTCACAAATATATTTTGAAAAGTTGATGCAATTGTTTCACTTTCAAAAACATAGAGAAGATTTGAAAAATATTATATATTTCTAATGTATGTATGCAACAGATTTATAAAAATATCTAAGACATACTAAGAAAAATATTGAAGTTTTCATAATAGAATCATAATTACTTCTAACAATTTTCTTCCACTTGCTTTAAAAAATATTAAAATTCCTACTAATTGCATCTGATTTGATGGTTTGTCCGGGCATTAGAAGTACTGCATGCACAATTCTAGTTTAAATCAATTGTAATTTAAATGACGATCATTATATATCTGATATATTAAGAGATATTATTACTAAAAGTAATAAAATTTTTCAATAAAAGCCAGTTGTTATTCCAATCAGGTCAAGACTTTCCTATCAACATGATTCATTGGGATAGTATAAACAATTTTGGTGCACGTCGTTTTTTGACTTCCTCGTTACGGAAAATATCCGATTTTTGTTCTGGATCACAATGTCTTCAGATCACACTAGAACAGGAAACATTCTAATCATGGTATATATGAAGAGTGCCATTCTTCTCAAACTGCTGTCTTATGAACTATGGCATAGTCTTGCAGCTTCATAGAAAGCATTGTGCGTTACTACC
>JAPDSC010044116.1:0-16539 GCA_026290005.1 Latrodectus geometricus
AAAAATATATAATTTTATCATTCACAATATGATTGGAATGTTGGTTATCTAATTATTAGATAACGAACATTTCAATCAATCTCAATTCTGTTGTATTATATAAATCAATAAAGATAATCAAGTTCTAACAAAAAGTATTGTGAATTTAAATTTTCTGAAAAAAGATGTTCGAGAACAAAGAAGTAATTTTAGATTAATCACATTAATCCTCTTCCGACGATAATGAAAAATGTTTAAATTTATAAATAAAAAACTTCTCAACAACTTTTTACGCAAAGAACTCTACTGTGGTGTAATACATGACATATCTTATTAAGTTTATTTTTTCTTTTTGATTTTAAAAATCATGATTGGATAAAAATATAAGAATATGGTTGCAATAAATTTTAAAATTAAAAATAAACATTATATAAATTGCTTATTGAAAAATTGTGAATGTAAGTTGAACAATTCTATATTCCGTGAATTTTGTATGTCGAAAAAAAAGAAAACATTATCTTAGTAATAAATGTCAGGGTTAATCAACTGCCAATTTTGGGTGAACACAAAGATGAAATTGCATATGGATTTATAATTATCATCAATAAAATAATTTGAATAATCATTTTTCTTGTATTATGAATCTTAACATTAATTTAAATAAATACATTAGTTTAAATAATTATTTAAATTTAATTTATTGTGTATAAAGTTAATATTTTCTTCATTCACAAACAATAGGATGGAGATACTGAAATTTCCAAAGGAAGTATTCTTTTGTTTAAAATATATTTCCTGAAATTTATATTTCTAAGCAGATAGATAAAGAAATTTTGTACTTAAATCACCGAGATCATTTGTAAAGGTAACAATTTATCAACGTCAACTATTCTTGAAGCGTGAATTATAAGAGAAAGGAAAAACAAAATAAAATGTGTTTAATCAATTGTTAACAATATATTCCATAATCACTCTATTATCTCCATTTGTAAAGAGTCACTGTAATCATGACTAAATTTCTAAAAGAACTCCTTTGTTATGCAGATTCAGGATTTGAGATGCAATGCTTTAACTCAACGCAAGTTTAAATTAATTTCCTTCTTGGAATGTAGCAAATTCGTTTAATATATTTTAAAAGAACGCATTAGATAATTAATTTATTTTGATGTGCAAAAATATAGATTAACAAATTCCTCCATATTACAAGCTATTTGTATATGGGTATAGTTTGTTTGATTTTCTTCCGTAAAAGCAAAAGTTATGTCAAAAATAAAAATTTAAATAATAAAATGTTTTAAATCTATTAAAGAATGTGATTTTTTTACGGGAAATAAATATAGTTAAAGTTAGTTAAAAGACATAAACACTTAAATCTAAAAAAAATATTTACGCTTAAGTACGTATAGTTAAATTATTTAGAGACTCTCTCTCTAATCCTTTAGGAAACCAAATTTTATAAAAAAAATATAAACAATATATATTATAACAATATATTAAAAATTTAACAAATATACATTTTTATAAGACAAATAAAGTATTAAAGGTTGTTATGCTATTTTGAAATGTGAGATATTAATATGTTTCAGAAAAACTTTAATATGAACATAAAATATATTATACCTGTGTGATTTTTTCAAGAAAATCAATTATTTTGGTTAATAATTTTCGTAAGTGCTCAATAAAGACATATCCTCTGATAAAAATTTAATCGAAAATTGCCATAAGAATTAACGAAAATAATCAATGTTTTCAGAAACATTATTGATTAAAAATAATTGCTTATTGTGCGATTAAATTATATAATTAAGAGAGAATACATAAAATTATAGAATTTTATTTAACAATTATTTTAAGTTTTAGAAAAAATTCATTTTATGTTGCTTAATAGTTATGATTTACTACTACTATTTAGTTACTTATTAATGTGTTATATTTAGATTCCGATAGCAGAGATGGTAGCTGAAAGGTTAGAGTTTTGGTCATCAGTTAGTAGGATAAAATCCCACCTTGGGTTTGGAGATTGTAGTTGTTCCGAATATAATTTAAATTGTAAATCTTGGTATAATTAGCCTTTGGGTGCAAAGAGTGACTGTGGAGAGACAAACAATCCAAAGTTTTCTGAAAAATTCCTACAATTGAAAATCAGTATTTGATGCTTCAGTAACTAATTAATCTGTCATAAGATGAAGTAATGAAAAAGGAATCAAGCTATTTAAAATAATGAAATTTTATCATGGACACATTTTATCTTGAGAAAAAAATTCGCAACTAGAAATATTTAAGTGTACCCCTATATGAAAGGATTTAGAAATTTTATTAATAGGCTCATGTAAGACTTAACAAAATCTGAATCCAAATTTGAATTAAAATTCATGAAAAACTATTTATACAAATAAATGAAATCCATGATTATTAAAATATTTAAAATAATAATTGCAATTCAAATGTAAAGATACATAATATTGAAATGTGAGACAAACTAGTAGTATTCTGTTTCAAAAATTTACTTTAAATAATTTTCATTAAGGTGTAGAATATATAAATCATAATTTAATCCGTTCATTGATTAAAAGCTAAGTTTTACTAATCACATATTTAACAAAAATGATTAATTTCACAAGAAACAAAATATGCTTGCTTAAACATGATTCATTGCCCTAGAAATAGTAGCAATCAGATTTAAAATAAATTAAAAGGGGAAAAAAGGGTAAATTTTATTACATATAATATCAAATACTAAATTTTTAATTTTAGAATAATTGCTATATTTAGATATTTAGGATGAAATTTTAATAACAGTAATTAGTAAATAAACCTAGTTAATTCATTATATACTAATTTAGCAAGATAATTAAATATATGATACGTGATTGGAATTTTGATGGATCTTAAATAAATATAAATCCTTTTTTTTCTGAAATCAATTTAATTCATGTTCGTTAAAACTATATTAAAATTGTCTACTAAGAAAATAATTATCTATTACAGCAATTCATGTCTATGATTTGAAGAGCAATATAAATATTTGCAAAATTTTTCAGGGCCAAAATTATGTATATTTTTATTTCAACCTGAACAACTGCGGAACGACTTCTTAAAAAAAACTATAAGGAATCTTAATATTAAGTAATTTTGTTTAATATCTATTACTTGAACTAGTTCACTTTTGGAGCTAAGAGAGACAGAATTAATTGCTGCATTCATACATTGGAGGACGCAATAGATGCTCGATAGTCACTCTAAAGTATGCAGATCATTGCAATATTTAGAAGTTAGATATAAGATGTAAATCCTTAGAATCGGTTTACTTTACTCACAAATCATTGGGATGATGACTTATTTTAGATATCCTAATACACATTAATAAATATAGTGGTTTATAGCTTAAACAAAAATTAAAATTTTATATATTCAGTTTCCAGTTTCAAATATCAGATGATCTTATAAAGAAGTGTAAAAATAATTAATTCATACAACTGTAAAAAAGACATGCTTTAAATTTTGTAAAATGTTTACAAGAAAATGCTCCACAAAACATTATGATTTTAAAAACATCATCCACGTATTAAGTATATCAAACAAAATCAAACGTTATTCAATTACTTAATGGTCCTTAAATATATATGCATATCCATTCTTCTCTGAAAGAACTCTATGCGTTTCATTTTGTTTGTCATGTTGTAATGTTCGTATTAATAATTATCTTCTGAATCAATGTATGCAATTCAGTTCATCAAAAAGTTGAAATCGTGTATAATAAACAAATATGTTATTGAAAATAAATTTATAATAGAAATAAAATTTTATTGTAGTTATTATGATGCAGAAGAACTATTAGTAATTTATATTATTTATGATTTAAAATACACTGGACTGTAAATGTTAAGGAAGAACATGTTTTTCGAAACTAATAATAAAAAAATAATACCAACAATACATTCAATAGTTGTTACTAATAATAAAAACAATAATATCTATAACTGCAGAGTAATCTTTTCTTAAAATAATTTAGGATATATTCTGTGATATCTCCAGAATAAAGGCCTAGAAAATTAAGCAATTACGAACGAGCCAAAGTATGAACTATTATTCATTTCTACAGTACAACTGACACTGGTCTTTTCAACACGGTTGTCTTAACTTGGTCAAGTATGAAGTCTATCAAGAAAACGACATCTGTCTTGATAACACAACTAAATAAGTAGAACTTTAAATAAAAATAAAAAATTTATACATTAATGGCCATTAAAATTGCTACACCAAGAAGGCGACATGCTACAGACGTGAAATTTATACGTAAGGAAGAAGGTGCTGTGATATGCAAATGATTAGCTTTTCAGCGCATTCAGACAAATCAGGCGCCAGTAGTGACACCTACATTGTGTTTAAATGAGGAAATTGTTCAGCCGGTTTCTGATACACAAATTGCATTTGAACGTTGTTGCCTGGTGAAAAGTTGTTGTGATGCCTCGTGTAAGAAGGAGAAATGCGTACCAGCACGTTTCTGACTTTGACAAAGGTCGAATTTTAGCGTACCGGGATTGCGGTTTATCTTATCGCAGCATTGCTGCTCGCATCGGTTGAGATTCTATGACTGTTAGCAGAATATAGAATCGATGGGTTCAGGACGGTAATACGGAACGCCATGCGGGATCTCAATGGCCACCAATCACTAGCAGCCGAGAAGACAAGCATATTATCCGCATGGACGTAATGGATCGTGCAACCACGTCACGAGCCGTGAGCCAAGAATCGGGGTCATTTGGAAGACAACAAGTGTCTGCACGAACAGTTCGACGACGTTTGCAACAGCATGGACTCTCAGCTCGGAGACCATGGCTGCGGCTTCCCTTGACGCTGCGTCATAGACAAGAGCGCCTTCAATGGTGTGATCAACGACGAACCGGAGCGCACGAATGGTGAGACGTCATCATTTCAGATGCATCCAGGTCCTGTGTACAGCATCATGATGGTCACATCCGTGTTTAACGGCATCGTGGTGAACGCACACTGGGAGCGTGCATTCGTCATACTGGCCCATCACCTGGCGTGATGGTATGGGGTGCCATTGGATACACGTCTCGGTCACCTCTTGTTCGCATTGACGGTGCTTTGAACAGTGCACGTTACATTTCTGGTGTGTTACGACCCGTGGCTCTACCCTTTATTCGAGCCCTGCGAAACCCTACGTTTCAGCAGGATAATGCCCGACCGCAAGTTGCCGGTATTGTACGGACCTTCCTTGATACGGAGCATGTTCGGCTGTTGCCCTGGCCATCACGTTCTCCAGATCTTTCACCAATAGAAAATCTCTGGTCAATGGTTGCCGAGCGAATGGCTCGTCACTAAACGCCAGTCACTACGGTTGAAGAACTGTGTCATCGTGTTGAAGCTGCATGGGCATCTGTACCTGTACATGCAATCCAATCTCTGTTTGACTCAATGTCCAGGCGTATAACTGCTGTTATTACTGCCAGAAGTGGTTGTTCTGGGTACTGATTTATCAGGATCTATTCAGCCAAATGTTTTGCAAATTTAATCACCCTTATTTCTTGTATAATATATTTATCCAATAAATATCATTCTGTTATCTGCATATCTTCGTGGTGTAGCAATTTTAATGGCCAGTAGAGTATATATATATATATATATATATATATATATACACAGGGTTTTGTTTTAGTATCAAAAAATACCAATATATCAATTATATAATTAATTATGGATGCCTTCAATAACATATATAATGCTCATTTTATAGAATATCAGTTTATAAGATTTAAAAATATTTTGCATATACTGAGAATCACGTTAATCAAACCAATATTGGTAATTAAAGTTTACTGTAATATCAATAACTCTGTTAACTTGTTTTATTAATATGAATTATTTATTTTTAATTTAAGGTAAAACAGTTAATTTATCTTTCTTATTTCTTAACAATATTAATATATTTAGGAATAAAGGGGGAACTTTTAAGATTCAGTTATGTATTTAATTGTCTTTTAAATAAAATTAACCACCAAATAAATTCACTATTTAAAATGCATCATTTATGAAAGAAAAATAAATAAAAATAAACATTATGAATTTTTTTATTAAGTAATAAGATTTGTGAACTGTTACATTTTAAAATATGTTTATTATGAATGCTTCCATTAAAATTTAAAAAGTTTAGTTGAAAAAATTCTTATTTTATTGAAAAAGTGAAATCATTGTGTTATAGATCTCTTAACTGATTCACATATTTAATATTTTTAAGACAACAAGACAATATGAAAGTAATTATTATAGCTTCTATACTTTGTAGAAATGGAAATCACACACATCGGAAAACGGTATATAAAATTACTTATAAAGTTGAAATTTAAATTGTAAATTTTATGTATTTATCGCAGTTTATTTTATAAATTTTAAAATAGGAAATTATTATAAGTTGAATTTTTATGTATAAAATGCGATTTTACTATTGTACGCTCATAAATTATAACAGGCTGAGAAAAAAGGTTTGTTATTTAAAGCTTCAATATGTATATGAATTTAAGTTGGTAAAGATATTATTTGTGAAAAATATATATGCACTTTTCAAAACGAAGGTTAATTTAAAATATTCTTTTTTTGTTTTGATAGTTGTTTAAATTGAATACGGTTCTATAATTAAAAAAGAATGTTTTTATTTATTAAGTAAATCTTAGTAAATTGTAAATAGTGTACTATTAAACACCTTTCTGTATATTTCTAAGTTCATATTTATATTTTTTAAATTTCTCTGAAATGTTAAAATTATTCGTTATTTTATTAGTTTACGTACATTTCTGATTATTTGAGAATGTTGAAATAAATTATGAATTTGAGAAAATAAAAGTATTATTATTTTAATTCTCACTGCATTGATAAAAAAGTTTTCTATATATTTTTATATAATGCATGATAAAAATATATTAAATCTGATTTGTTTTTGATTTACTGATTATGAATTCAAAATTCAAATAATTGTCAGACTCGCTGTATGTAAATATAAATAATGAATTCTGAATTATGTACTTTAAAATAATTATTAATTCATGAGAAAATGAAATTATGTAACAGGTAGTAAGATATATTGAGAAAATTCAATAAATTATTATTAAATAAAATTTTGTTACTTTATATATTCTGCCAATTTGTTAAATAAATTTTAATATCAGAGAGGATATAATGTATGTATGATAGTATTATATTTAATTTAAAAACCAACTTAAACATTGTATTGAGCCTAAAGATTCGTTATTTATCATGTAAATATTCCTTTCGACTCTAAACATGATTTACAAATTACTCAAATAAAATTAATTTAAATGACCATCAAAATGTATCCGCTTCATTGCTCTCCATTTAAATCATTTTACGCTTGATTTAATAAATTTATTTTTGATGTATAAATCACCAAATACTTGTTATTTTAGATTTTCAGAAAGGACACACGTACCTACAATTTGAAGATAAATTTTCTTTCATCAATTCATTAGCAAAATAAATGATAGGTTTTTATATTGCAGACTGAAATAAAGAAATATCCAAATATTTAAAAAAATATATTTAAGATTGTGATTTTAATTTAAGTAGAGAAACAAGAATTCTATGTGTGAGAGCAAGCATGTTCCTTTTTTAGCACGTAAATGTCTACACATAAGGAAATGGTTTATTTAACATCATCAGAGAAAATAGTTTCGCATCAGTAAATGAAATATCATGCACTGGTTAGATAAAAACAAATTAAATGTGGTGCAGAATGTTTAATATCTCATTTTATTTACGAAAATATTATTTTCCAATGAAGGAATACTTTTTAACCGAGTTTTAATGGAATATGACGCACGACCAATTGAAAAAAAACGGCCATATTCTGTGAAGCAAAATATATTTTTCCAGTATAAAAATAAAAATATAGGCATTTTTTTTAATAAAATTTATGAGGGAAGTGTAAAAGAAAGGAAAATTGTGGCCTATATATTTTTAAGCCCAGTGATGTGATCTATACTTTAACAACTATAATTTTAAAAAATAAAAATAAAATCACATATTTCTTTCTTGGAACGAGAATATTTAAAGAGAAAATTGTTACATTATACTTATATATTACAAAAATCAAATTTACAAGGAGTTGAAATCAACAATCAACAAGACGGAAAGCAATAGCTGATTTTGCATAACCCAGGGTGTACCACGATCAGGATTACCACATTACACCTTTGTATGTTTTATGTAATAGCGGACGTTCATGACGGTGGAACATATACACGAATGTGAAGCCAAGACAATTTTTTTTGTAAATTTCAGTATTTAGATTCAAGTTTTTCGAAGTATTGATTTATAGTGTTATACATACTTTACAGTTTCTGTAGAAATATGAAGCATTAATTGCCACAAATTTAAAATCAGCTCAAATTCTATCGTTGAAGACGAAGAAAGTATCTGAAAATCTTTCACATGGGACAAATTTAAAATCCTAGAGTAATATGTTGTAACTAAATCCGTGAAAAATATGTTGTAAAATGTTGCAGATCAGAGGCACCTCTTTAATAACGTATTTCGTTATATTTAAATTCCCATTTTACATTTTTAAATTTAGGACGATTCTTCATTAATTCATTATAATACAGATATAAGTTAACTGTTGTGTTTTTCTTTTCATATTTTAGAAAAAAATTATCAAAAATTTAATATTTTGTTGGGACTTTCTTATAATAAATGGTCAGCTGGATAATGATGAAATAATGATTCTTTTCCACTTCACTGATTTGTGTAAAGATTTAAAAAGTACTACAAGGACGTTTTTGACGCAAAATATTTTGTGGGTAAGTTTATTTTTATTTAACTTTGTTTTCATGCTTTTTAATTATTTTTAATAAAATAAATCAGTGAAAAATAAAAATAAAAATATGATATTTGAAGAAATTAAAATGTAATGTTTTGATTTCAGAGTTGATTCTAATTTTAAAATTCACTATACAATTTCAACATAATAATAAATTTTATTTAAGATATATGATTTGTAAATTACATGAACATTTTGTTGTTTTAATGTATAAAGTGTAATTAGGCTACTCTAATTGAATCAGAGTAATTACCGGACTAGTAGACTGTTTTTAATTTCGTGATATCCCTTTTGTTATGAGTTTTTTTTGAGTATTTCCAAGAAAATATAGAAATCAAAAATTTTGAGGTATACTTTTCTTATTGGCATTGTCTTGTATTTGTTATTATTGAAATGCATTTGAGGAAACTAGTATATAATTTAAGGACCAGATATTAGATCAAACTATTCTAAGCAAAACTTGTTATCTAACATGCAAAGTTTTATGATCTCTATCTCTAGAAAATTTTAATCATTGTTTGGGAGAAAATATTAATTTTAATAATTTTATTTATCAATTAACTATTTAATATTTTTAAAATAAATATTTACCATTCATCCATTAATGTGCTGGAAGTACTGTTTCACAAGACTGATTGTAAATGATTATAACATCAAAACTTAGAATTCATGTTTAATATTTTGAATTATTCATAAAATTGTAGGCTTATTATTTTTCTCGTTTCATGTTTGTTTTGGTTTTTACCATTTTCTTTTGGTAATATGGATGTTAAAGGTCGCTAAGCGTGAAGTAAGTATTAACTCATCCTTATTATGGAAGATTTTCAGCATAATTACTAATCGCTTCCCTTATTCTTTCTTTAACGAAAATGGCAAAAAAATAGAATTTTTTTATTTCATTATGAAATACCAAAAATGAAACAAAACAAAATGTGTTCATTTTAATTTTTAATGTTTTACAGGTACAAAATCTTTTAATTTCAATGTTACAGTAATATTAAGAGTTATCATGGGCAAATAGAAAAAAAATTGCATTCAATGTTAATCTATTTGTATGATAGTTTTTGTAACCAAGGGACAACACAAAGTGATACCTGATATTCTATACACTAGTATCTAGTGTCTTTTCTCACTGGTGCACCTCATAATTCTTTTTTACAGCATAGTAAAGCCCACTTTCCGTTGGATTTGATTTTTTTGAGTAGCAGGCATAACACCTGGAAAATGTCTTGAAGTTAGCCTAAGTGGTGAAGGTCTAATGCTGGATCTTCCTAATGTGACAAAAACTCATCACGATGGTTTTCTAAAATTAGTTGAGAAACAATTTCTATTCTAAATACTTTAAGTAATGTTGAATATGATTTACAGTACAAAATGTAGGAATTACACAAATCCAAATCCAATAAGTGGAAGAAAATCTTTTGTAATACATTTTTCCCTTTTTCGTGATGCAAATTAAGTCTCTAAATTTCTTGTTTACTTTACATCTTCCATTTTCTCATTGTAGTCAACTACACATTTAATTCTTGACTTTGTCTCTCCCCGTTTATTTGTCACATCCTGCATATCAATAGTATGTATTTTGGAAATTAGACTAACATCCTTCTTATCTTTCCATTTCATTACAGTTACTTTTCCTCTCTGATAACCAATTTCCCCCTCCTTTTTAATTTCTCTGTTTTAGATCTCGAGTGAAATATTTTGTATTCAATCCACATCAGTGTTCCACTCACATCAGTCTTCCTTTTGACTAATGTATCTTTGACTAATTGTAACATTTTGACTAATCTGGAAACTTATAGAAATTGTCCATTGTAAGACAATAATCTTAATCAGCAGTTGTTTTTCATGAGTCATCATAACTCAGGCTTACATGTGAAGATTATCGAATGAATTAGGGAAATTAGTTCCCATTACTCTGTTTATAATGGCATTCCACATATTCCCACTCTTAGTTCCACACAACAAGAAACTCTTTACTTAGAATCGGGTTTTCTTCAAAGTGATGTACTACACCAAACCGAGTCAGCCTTTATGAAGGAATATACTTAATATTTTATTATAATTTGCTATGGTATAATACAAGTATGAAACTCCTCAAATGTATGTCTCGGAATTGAACATATCTTATTTAGTTTTAGACAAGGATGCGCACTTGCATCATAGTTACTGAAGTGCAAGTTTTGCTGCATCTGACAAAATCGTCTGTAAGACATTGCTTTCGCAAACAAATATGTGTTGTGCAAAATATTTTTGCTCCAATAATCATGCAGATATGTTTTTTTTATATTATACATTAGAGAATAATTATCCCCCCCCCCCCAAAAAAAAATCGTATTTCCTTTGGCGAAGTAGAATACCATAATTTTCAATGAACTCTATGAGCGTGTAATTCTGCCTTTTCTGCCTATCTGTAGAAAAATTCCAGAATATTAGATATATTAATATCGAAATTCCTACCTAAATTGGCAGTAAAAATAAAACGAGCAGGTGCAGGTGGCAACTTAGTCTTTTGAATTTCACATCATTGAAAAGCTTTCGGCAAATCATCTGTTTCCAAATCACTTGAATTATCTTATTGCGTAAGCCTACCAACAGAAGAATCACTTCCACTGTATTCAATATCAATCTCTTCATAATCACTATCAAAAAAATCATCACATTTACTATCTGACACATAGCAATTATTTTATTCTTTTTCAACGCAACTATCATTTCGTATACATTACTAATCCCTAATCTGCGGTACATACAATCGAAAGAAACACGTGATCTGGCTCGGCAAAACAATTTCTGAGTTCTCCAACAAAACTTGGCAAACTGCCAATCAAAACCAATATTTCCTTTCTTTCTCGTCAGCCCGATTAGAAACGTGATAAAACAATTCATACTGACAAATTCTGTTTGCTGAGAATTATCGGGATAATAAATATACGAATCAAAGTAAATTCGTTATAATAAGGTAAGCTAATCAGATTGCAAAAATTTTATATATTTAATACTAATACGTATAGTTAAACATTTTAATGTTTTTTACTTTTAAAATATTTCTATGTTTAATTTAAGCTTTACGTAGAAATAAATAAATATATGGTCATGTTTCTTTTGTTTTTACATTTTTTTATGTGACCTCCTGCAGAATATACATTTATTAAAAAAATTCTTTTGCCAATACAATTTGATATAAATATATTCAACTGGAAACTTATCTTTATATCTTTGCATGAATTAATCAATTTTAGGTTTTAAAGCATCTTTCTTTTGTCTTGTACCCATAATTGGCCAATTGAGCATATATTTTCTTGTCCATATATAAATGCAAAAAAAAAAAAAAAAAAAAAAAAAAAAAATTCTGCTGCTAAACAACCTTTTATTTGAAACAAATATTTTCCACTAATAGAACTATCCGTATACATTAGCCCATGAAGCAAAGATTGTGAAACCAATTCTATATGGATATTTCTGGATCCATGGCCTATTTACAAAAACTAGTATGTTTTCCTAGATATATTTTGTTATCTTGAATAAGACTCAAATTCTCGGTGTATAATATCACTATATTGGTGTTTCTTGTTTTTAGATTCAGTCTTGATCAAAGGTTTATAACTTCTCAAGGAAATAAAAAAATATAGTAAGACCAGGAATACTCTGTAAGTAAATCAATTTTCTCATTGACAGTGAGTAATACTACAGTTATAAAAAAGTAATTATAAGTATCTAAAAAAATTAAATAAGCAACTTTAAGATAATGCTAAAATTATTTTAATCTTTAAATTGAATATTGAGTATTAATTACTGAGATTTTTTATAAGAACATTTTTATTTTTCATATACATGTTCGAAGAGAAATAAGTTCCTATTTCTATAAGAATTATTTTTATAACTTAGGAAATTTAAAATGTATTTTACAAATTAAGTAGATTCTGGAAACACAAATCGGTCAGTTGTAAAAATTGTAAAAATAATAATAACAAATAAACGTGCATGTTGTAGTCACAATAAATATATCTCTACATTAAATCATTTAGAAATCTTTTTTTCTTTTAATGAATAATAAAAAAATACCATGGAGTCATTTACAATGAAACATTTGACAAGGTAAAGCAGGCTTTATTTATCAAATGATTGTTTAGTAGTTTATTGTTATTTTTTCCTTAGTAGTTTGATATACATATACTGTAAGTCCTACTAAAGAAAATTTAATTTATTTGATTTTTCATTATTGATCATTTTACTTTTCTTAAAAATAAGATTAGTTTTATATTACTTTAATGCAGCTCTCTTAAAATATTTAAGAGTAAAAATGAATGAATGGAAAATGAAAAATTGATGAATTGTCTTCACTTTATAGTCATACTCAAAAATTCATATCTGTTAAATAGTATAATTATAATGAACAATAGTAATTTTTATATGTATTTGTGATTAGATGTAGTTTCGATCAATGAAAACATCTAAACATATAAATACCCATTCTTTTCAATATTTACCATTTTATTGGAAGTTACAAACGAATAACTTATTTGCTCATTTTACGTATTTAAAATAATTTGTTCATAAACATAGTAAATATTTTTTTTTATAAATTAAAAAACTATGACTTTATCTATTGATGTCTGCTGAGTTATATTTTGTTTTTGTACACCATTATCATGTTCATATATATCATATTTTGGTTTATAAGTTTGTCTTTTCAAGTATCTTGTGTTTCTAAACTCTTCTCACTCTGATTTAAATTGTATCAAGTAAAACTAGCAATGAATCAATAATACAGTTCTTAGAATAATGTACTTAAAATAAATTTTATGGTCTGGATCAAATAATGTATTCAAAATTTGTAAATCGTTTTAACTGACGTAATTAGTTTTTCGTAAATATGAGAAACATCGCATATAATAGACTTTAAGTTGCAGGTTCATGAGACTCAGTTTATTGTAGGAATGTCTCAAGATTGTGAGTCTCGTTTAAAATTCAGGTGTATACGTTTTTTAATCATTTGATTTTATAAACTTTACTTACCTGCAATCCTAGTTTAATTGGAAAAATGATTTTATCATAATTTTAATTTTATTAACTATTTTGGATATTTTATTATTTCAATGTATGATTCGTTAAAATATGATATGAAAAGTGCATGTTATAAATTGATTAATTTTTTATTAAAATCTTGAAAATGTAAGATTCAACTTAAAATTTTATATTAAATTCTTAAAGCCCGGAGAGTTTAGAATTTATATTATGTCATTCAATTAAAATTACTTTCAATTAATTCAATCATGTGTTTATGTTTGAAGCAAACAATTAGAAAATGGAATAAATGATAATTTTTTATTAGTTACCTAGTGTTATTTAATATGTTTTTGTATACATATTGACATATAAATATGTATATAATGATAGAAATAATTAAAACTTCCTTTTTTAAAGGGATAAAATTCAAATAAAATTAATAATATTCATGCATTTTTAATTCTGAGTGAAATTTAACATTATAATATGCATTCATACCCAAATTGAGGAATCAAACCCTTTAATTGATTATTAAGTTACTTGGTTCTTAACTATTCAGCTGCTTGGCTAGTCTAAATAATATTGTGATAAAGGATAACATACTAAAATTAGTATTATGCATGAAGATTTTTCTGATTCATATATCATTTATAACCTTATCAACTAACTCCACCATTTTTTTATAAATTTTCACTACTAATGATGGATATATATAGTTCTATTTTTATAATTTAGTTAAATCAATTTATTTTTTTTATGTTATATTTTCTTCTGTCCTTAATGGCTTTATACTTTCTAAGTATTAAATAACAGATGGAAACATTTTCTATATATATAAAAAAAAACATTTTTAAAAACTGATATTTTTTTAATGTTTAGAAAAGGCTGCCAAATTTCAGGCAATTATTGAGAAGCTATAAAAATATAACAATTCTTCATTATTGAAAGAAACGATAACATTCATCATAATTTATCACTAAGTTTATGCAGTAAAGAATTTAAAAATCATGTAGAGAGAAAATTTTTTACATTAATTTAATCATTAAATCTCCAATTTATTTCAATGAAAATTATATTGTTTTTCCCAAAAGTTATATTAATAACTACAAAAAGAAAGAAATAATTTGTTACAAAAACAAAAATTATCTTTATTGATCATGAAATTTGCAATTATTTTCTGTATTTAAATATTTTCACCCTGAATATTGCAAAATTATTTCTTTTTTCAAATTATGCATTTATTGATAATGTTCTGTTTTTATTTTTAGAAAATGTTACAGCCGAGTGAAAAATCTTCGAACTGTATAAAAAGTGATGGAATCAAAAAATAATGGCCTATTTAGAAATTTACTCCAGATTTGAAGGTGAACCAAATAAATGAAAAAAAAAATTATGAATCAAAAATGTATGTTAAAGACATTATTTAAATTTATTTTAGAATGTAAATAAAATTTTTATAGATACTTTCTTATTTTCAATACCATCATAAATAAAAAATTACTTGCATTAATGTATCAATATCAATGTTTCACTCACTGAATTTTATTAAATTTTAATTCCAAAGCTATAAATAATACGTAATAAATATTCAAACAAATTCTACTTATTAGAATTAACATAGAAAAACAATACATAAGTATTAAATAACATTAATCTTATAAAATATAATTTTTCATTATCTTTCACAATTTCTTGTTTTATGGAAAACGAAAAATTAATTTAACACACATAGAAAATATGTTTGTGCTTTATAATTCTATAAAATAATCATCATTTAAAATAAAACAATGGAAATTGATATTTTAAATTTCAAATTTTATATATTATTCATATATATTTACATAAAAATTATTAAAAATATGATCATATGAATGCCCAGCATCAATGACATCAACCAGTATACAGATGGAGCCGACGACGCCAAAAAAAGGATAGTCACTGATGGTCAAGGTGGCAACAACAGCGGCCTGATGGCGGACAAGGTTTTGAACTATTCAGAATGATAACCAATAGAAATAATTTTAATGATATCAATTGGTGTTCCAATTGATTAGTTTGTTAGTTTAAATAATTAAAGCCTGACTGTGAAATTATTTAAAATATTTATATTAATTCTCTATGTCACTGAAATCCAATTTACTGAATACTGAAATTAAAAAGAATTTTTGCTAGATAATTTATTTAAATTTAATACTGAATTTACCAACATTAAAATAATATGCAAGTATTTCTTAATTTTGTACTAAGCAAGTCAAAAATTTCGGAAATTACTATTCAAATATTTATTCTTAATTTTTTTGAAAGAAAGAGTTGACAATGTTAATGCTTATATAGGTTGATAGAGGATTGTGTCAATATGTTATGCGAATGACAAGTTTATTGATATTAGTACATAATATATCCTAGTATTAATACACATTGTCTCAATAGCGTATTTATCAAAATATATTATGTATGGAATACTTTAATTGAAGATGAAATAATGACTAAAATAATGTTCAAAGATTCAATGTAAATTAAATTCTTATTATATGTGACATATTTCATAAGCGAAATTATAAAAATTTGTAGTTTAATTTTTTCCCTTGATAAAACATGAACAGCGTAAAGTCATAATACTGGTAGGAACAAACTTCGTCATTTTTTAAATATTTACAAATTAATCTTTAGATATTTTTCTAAAAAAAAAAAAA